>JANHFX010002508.1:0-51228 GCA_027560015.1 Chloroceryle amazona
GACAGAGAGAAAGCTGTGGCAAAGATCACAGTGGGGGTGCCGGTTGGTTCGCTGCCGAGCGGCCGGGCAAGAAGTGAGCTCCGCGCAGTTCTGCGCCCGCTGACGTCCCCCTGTTGCCTCCTGGGCTGAGGCTGTCTCTGGCCAGGGGCTGCCGCAAAGTGACGCGGCTGCCACCGTGGGTCGCTGCCTGTCTAGATACGTAGAGATGTGTGGAAGTACTGAAACCCGTGTAATTTAAGTGTTAGCTGCGAACTGCTGAGTTACTTTAATTCTTCCCGTGGCTGTAAATCCTTGCTTATTTTGAAGGTATTAGCTGTTGGGTTGGTCGTGTTGGGTTTTTTTTGTTGTTTTGTGGTGTTTGTGCTGTGGTGGTGTTGTGGGGTTTGTTTGGTTTTGTGTTTTAATTTTTTTCTGGTTTGTGCTCGGTCTGGGTGGTTTTTTTGTTTTGATTTTTTTTTTTTATTCTAGGTGGTTTATACTTTATGGAGCCCTATTTAGCATGTTTTGTACGTGTGTTGGAAGTCAGGTATTCAGATCTTACAAGGCCTAGAAGTTCTGTAGCTGGGCAGTGGAGTCAGTGGCCACCTCCCCTTTTTGGGGCAAAAAATATTTGGCTGATTTTGTACATTGAGGAAAGGAGAGCATGGCCCTAATCTGCCCCTTGGTTACTTTGTCAGGAGATAATTCACTGAAATTAGTTTTGTGGGCTAAGGGAGATGCTGACTGGCTTGATCTGGGAGGAGCTGCCACGCTGCATGTGATGTTCTAAAGCAAACATGACCAAATGTGTTGTACAGCATGATGAGAGGAGAGCAGTCGCAGCTGGTTTCACCTTTCCTTTGCTTTGTGAACAGCAAACAGTGGGGCAAGGAAAAGGCAGAAGTGTGTTCTTTGGTTGCTGGTGGTTCCAGCAGCTGTTGTATTTGCCCCCTTGGGCCTGGGGCTTATGGGAAGAGCTTAATGCCTTTTCACCTCCTTTTTCACGTGCACAAATGACATGTTTTCCTGTTGAAATGCCATTTCATCTAAAAAGGAGCTCCTCAGGCTGAGCAGACAGAGCTCCCTGGAGCATTCTCTGTGCCTCTCTAACAAGGTGATATTTGTGTCTCTTTCCTTGTGGTATTTACTGATGTGACTTTTCTGATCCCTCTCTCTGCAGCATGTAGGAAATGGAGTCTTCACCTCTTGTGTCCCCTTCCTCCTGCTTGTGAAGAGGAGCTGAGCACCACCAGGAGAGGTGCAGGTGAGACTGGATGTTGAAGTCTCTGCTTGTGTGTTGGACAGTAAACGGGGATAGCAGAAGTAATAGGAAGATAACGAAGGGGGTTGTTCAGGATTGCGCTCTGCCTCTAAAAGAAAGGAAGCTATAGCAGAGGAACTTCTGGAGGTCAGTGCCTCTCAGTACCTAGCTGGTATAATTTTGGGGAAGATGTTGATCAGTTTAAACCTTGGATCAGTGTGTACTGCCGGGGTTGTAAAGGAAATGTACCTGTAGCATCAGTGCTTCCCAACTGAACGGCACGAAAAGAGCGGCGGGGTTTAAAAGTGCACTGCTTGTCTCTCTTGCTCTGTCCACCCAAGCAGCGGTATGGGCGCTTCCTGGGGATGCCTCTGAACTCTGCCTCTTGGGGTTGATGCTTTTCTCCTGTGAGCACTTTGCATTGTGGGGAAGGCAGTAGGTCAGTTTTATGAGATGGATCCTGAAATGTGAAGCGATTGTAGGTATTAAAACACACTGGGTTTGTAGTTCAGGGACTTCTGTTATTACCACATTGACCTTTAGATAAAGACACACATAATTTGGCTGCTAATCCTTGGTGCCAGATGGAATTCTTTTCCATCTTTAAATGACAGAAGTAATGAGTCATTACCCTGTAGTAAAAGAAACAGATTGCTTACATGTGCGGGAGAGGGGGTTTTGGAAATCAGCAAAAGGTCATGGAAATTCTGGTACCTTCCTCCTCCCACTCGGGTCTTCTGTTGTACTGAACTGCAAATGGGTTCAACTGTCCGGGTTGGGTGAAAAATTGCTGAGAGCTCATTTTAACGTGTTATCTAACGCTGTTGCTTAAAGAAATCTTCAAGTGGAGCTGCAAGTGAACTGTGTGTGAACGTTGTGATGCTGAACTAAGGCACCTGGTGCAGCTCTGAATTTGTTTTCTAACACACTGTGCTGTCTCTGGAGTGAGACTATTTGGGAATGACTTTTCTTTGATGCGTTGCGTGCATTTAGCTGTTGGATTTTCTCCCTGTATAAATAAAGCTCTGCTCATTAATGATCTTTATGACTGTCCTCTGCAGTTTCTCATATTTCTTAATATCTGTCTTATAATTGGAGCTTGGAAGGTGAGCTGTGCCTGCAACAGCGTTGCTTTTTCACAGAGTTTTCGTGGCTGTGTATTGTAAGAAGGTGGTGGAGCTGGGGTGTGTGTGAACCCGTGACTCAGCAGGCTGCAGGGAAGGCAGCTGTGTGCAGGAAACCAGGCCCAGTCCTAGTCAAGAAGAAATTAGATATAAAATTTCTCATAGCTGGAAAGCCTTGGAGTCAAGGAAGCCTTTTTAAAGAGATTTGTTTCTCATGTCAGTGCGGTGCAAACTAAGAAATCTCAAGTGATGAATACATAATACAGTGATTTCATGTGTTTGTGGTGTCATCATCAGTACTGGCAGTTGGATGGGAGCTCTGGTGATCTGGTGCAGCCCTTTCTTCAGCTGGGAGTGTTGCCAATACTCAGATCAGCTGTGGCTTTCTTGAGCTGACTTCTGGAAAACTCTCAGCACCTGAGATTTCACAGCCTTTCTGGGTACCGGTTTCAGGGCCAGCCTCCCACAGAGCTTTTTCAGAACATCAAACCTCAACTTCCCTAGCTGCATTTTTTTGCCTTTATGCCTTTTTATTGCTACTGAGAGGAGTTTGACTCTTCTCTTGATAATGGTTCTCCATAGCATTCCTTGAGTGTCCTCCTTGCTGAAATAAACAAGCATATGTTCAAACATTTCTTAGTGTTCATAAGCTTAGTCTCCTGACCCTCTTGGTAGCCCTTTGCTGGATCATCTCCAATTATTCTATTTATCTTTTGAACTGGAGGGCCCACACCTGACCAAAGCTTGCATTGCTACCTCCTCATGCCAAGGAGAGATTGTTAATGACTTCCCTGGCTCTCTGTGCATCCTGGCATGAGGTTGGCCCTCTGCAAAGGGTGTGCACTTTGAGCTCATTTGCAGCTTGGCTTCCATTGTCACTCCCAGGGGGACTTGCAGTGGGATTGTCAGTAGGTTCCTGGTGTGCTGGAGTTCAGGGATACTCTGCCCCAGGAATATTCTTGCACTGGTGTTCTGTTTGGAGCATTGGAGTGTGTTCTGTCTTGAGCTTGCCTTTAAGTTACACCAGCAGGTTAACAGGCTGTGCAGAATGGCCACTTTACTCTCAATTTTATAGCATAAAAAGTTGTTTGCTGCCTGCACCGGAAAGATGTGATCAGAAGAAGCAGATATTTTGCTAAAGGCCTGTTGGAAGGCTCCTTTTGCCTTCCTGGTTTCCTACAGAACTGATTTCTGGAATAATGAAGTATTCCTTTTAAGTATTTTATTTTACATGGCACATGGTTTTTGTCTGACTTTGTTCTGAAAAGGCTGTTCAGATAGTTCTCAGATATTTAAACTTGCTGGTTTACTTCAAAAGGAAGTACATCTGCTGGGTGATACACTGGAGATGTTCCTGGAGGAGACCTGAAGAGCTGCTTAAATCGTGGCATGGAGCACAGACGGTCCAAAGGGACTTCAGGCTGTCATCCCCAGGCTGAGAGTTTGTTAGCTGCAGTTCCCTCGCTTACAGACTCTTCTCTTTATGCTGCTCTTCCTCTCATGTCAGGTTTAAATTTTCCTTTGATTTGACCTTCATTTCTGGATAATCATCTCCATCAAGTTAGTGGGCATGTACTCTCTATCCTTCCGCCAGTCTATTGTGCGTCTATTAGAATATTGATTTGCAGAGAGTGAAGTATAAAAAAATCAATATCCCATTAAGTGGAGCAGAGTGACAATATTCTAAGGTTTGTCAAGTTCAAAGGCTAGTGTCTAGACAGTAAGGTGCTGGGTTTGTTCCCCATGTGGACTTGGCCCAGCAAATAAGGTAAAACATACACGTCCTGTCGGGGTTTAATTCATGGCTGGGAGGCTCATTTCAAATAACCACGTTTTAAAAGTGTTGATAATGCAAAAAGGTACTTGGATTTATTGTGACACTTGCAGCTTATTCTTTTTAGTACTAAACTGGTAGAATATAAATATTTTACAGTGTATTTAGGCAGGATGTGCAGGATATATAGGCGTAAGCAAGCAGATACTGCATACCAATGTCTCTTCTTAAGTGCTCAGAGAATTATGGAAAGACCAGGTGTAAAGAATTTCTTTTTTCTAATCAGTATGAAGCACTTACCATGTGCAGGTGCTGAACCCAGCTCCCCTTGCCTGCCCCCTTGTTCTCTGCACAGCAGCCTGCTGTTTGAAGATGAGGAGTCAAAACACACAGATGTTTCTTTTTCCTACTATTGAACCGTTCTCAAACTGGTCTGCAGTTACTTGAAGATACACTGCTTGTAGTTCAGTGCTACGGATAAATATCTGTCTGACCACAGCTCTGATTCTTCTCCACGCACTAGACTGCTGTTACTTTTACAAAAATAAATACATTCATATTCTCTGCTAATTCCTTAGCTTGGAAACCAGGTTTGTCCATTTACAGCTCAAATCACGTATGCTTTATGGCTTGTAAAGTATATTAAAGCACTTTATGGGCCGACAGTTTGAACTGATGAGAGCACGCAGCCTTTGCAGCCAGCGCGCCGTGGCATTGTGCGGCGAGGTTGGCCGGCGCTCTGCTGGCTTTCTGCACCGCCGAGCCCCTTCTCAGGCAGTCACACCTGGCCCCCGCTCAGTTGGGAAGTGGGACTTCTGAGGATTCCTGAGCCTGGGGCTGGCTCCTGCCTGCTCAAACTGGCTCCTGCTGTGTGCTGATGAGCTGGCTAAATATTCCAGAATTGAGTGGATGCTGGAATGACATGTCTAGTAATGGTGTTTGTAAATCCAAAGGAGGAGAAGTTGAAGATCGGTTTAATATGCTGTAGCTGCCCAGAGAGGAGTGACCTTGGAAAATGCTGTGTTTGAATAACATAGTTTATCAAAATATCTCCAAGTGCTTTGCAGAAATAGATGAACTTTTGTTTCCTTTCTTGTACAGATAAGAACAGTGAGGCAGAAACACATGAAGTGAGTTAACCAGGGGTTGAGCTGTTGTTGTTGGCTATCATGGCGTCTGCGTTTCACCTCTCATCGTACACCACTGTTGCAGCATCGATTAGGTAATAGGAACCATAAATCTCTTTGCCAATACACAAACACAAAGTCTCGATGTTCATGTGAGTAAAGAAGTTTTTATAACTTAACACTTGGTCACATCCTCAGAGGTAGACAAAGCAAGGTTAGAGCAATGGTAACAAATTCAAATCTCGCCATGCAGACCATTTCCTGAGTAGTAGCCATGTATTTCAAGTGAAAATGAGGATAGATTTCAGTGAAATATATTCACAGCTATGAAGTATTTTGGCCTCATAGCAGTAGGTGAGCACTTAGATTGCACTCATGTTTTGCAGGGAGTCTGTCCTGAGTGGGTTATTCTACTTTTGTTAATAGAGACTGCTACAGAACCACATGCCAGTTTAATAGGTTCCCATGTAACAATCCTTCTTCAAAAGGAACTCATTACTTGAGACATAGAACTGCCTCGCAGGCGGAAGGAATTTCTTCCCTTTGAAGTGCACATCAGATTTCTTCTGTGCTCCCCATCTGCCTTATAGGAAAAAAATTCACTGGACATCAGTGGCCTCTGGCTAGCCCTATATAGACGTGGAAAATATTTGCACACCATTCAGGTCTTTTATGGCCTATGTCTGTAATGGGCAGGTTCAAGGGCTCGAAGCCAGCGTTTCAAATTGATGTATTGGTACCGTAGTGTGCCTAGCAAACCTGTGCTGCCAGCTTTGGTTTGTAGTTTCACTTGAGGTGCTGCTGCTTTTCAACAGTTAGCCAGAGACAGAACTGAATGTTCTGGCACTTGCAGGAAACGAGCAAATGAAGCTGAGGGAGCGTCCAGGTAGCATTGCTGGGCTGTCACTTCGCCAAGGTGGTTGTTGTGCAGCTGCTTTACCCTCGCCTGTATGGAGTGATGTGGTTTATGGTCAGTGTGGCCAAGTCACTTTTGTGGTTGTATTAGGCTGTGTGTGCTTCTAGTGTCTTTAGTGCCAGATAAATTTGACTGCAGTAGGCAGAGTTACTGTTTTCTCCTGGCAAGTGCTTCCCTGCCCATGCAGGTGGGTATGTCATGATCCTTATGTTTGGGACCCCTGCATATTGTGGAATCCTGAGCTGAAGGCTGACTGTTGTCAAGCTTCAGTTTCCTGTTGCAGCTGACAGTGACAAAGGCGTCTTGTCACTCTGGGCTGCAGCTTGTCGGAAGCTCACTGTTTTGGTGTGTGCAGAGCACTCATGAAGGTGCTGGTGAATGATGTGCTGCTCATGGTTATCAAGGTGTGTGGCTCGTGCCAGGGTAGGGCTTGCTGCTGCTCAGAAAGTTACTGAGATTTGAGGGGTGTACTTCAGTATCCTGATAGGATCCTTTGGGTATAAACACATCCTTGGTGCCTGTGTATAAACATTTAATAGTGTTCTCATCTTTACATAATTTCTAACTTAATTTGTTGCAAAGGACTGTATTGCTTGAATTTGTCTGCTTGGACTTGAGAGTCTAGGTAACTCTCTTTTGTTTTTTTCTAGGTCTGCTTCAGGCTGTTCTGTTGACTAAAGATCCCAGATGATGGATGAGATTGTACACTTGCTTTGCCTTCACCTCCCTTCCCTCAAAATCCCTATCGTTTCTGGAAAATTTGTGACTTGGCCTCATCTCTATATACCATAAAATATGGTGTAATGAAAATTTCTTATGATCAAATCTCTTGGTGTTTTTTTTTTTTGCTTTCTTTTTAAAATAAATAATCCAGCCTCTTGCTCTTGATTTCTCATTGCTAGTGTGATCTAGTGCGTGTAAATATTCTTGTTGGAGTGGTTCTTTTCAGCAGTTTGCTGTCAATTCTGTTGTGTGTTCTACTGATTCATGGTGTCTTTAGGCACGCGTGCTGTGCATCAGCCATATTTCTACTCGGCATGAGCCCAAAATCCACGTAGGTGTAGAGGGGAATGTACAGTTTGTCTCGGCAAACACTCTGGTGATCTTCCCAGCCTTAAAAGATGAGCATGCAAAGGCTGTTGCGTTGCATGTGAAATGAACTCGGCGCACTCTGAGGCGGTCGCGTTAATCAGGTTTCATCTTGGGGTTAATATCTCCCAAGAATTGCTGGGATGCGAGTCCTCTAGAAATGCACGTAAGCGAGGGCTGGTGGAAACTATACGCTCTCTGAATGAAATAGAAGGCTGAGTCAGGAGTAATCTGTTTTATCTTCGGTGAGTGTTGGGTCAGGCCTGATGGATTGTGGAACAAGTCCTTCCAGTTCTTGTCACACGCAGCGGCTTGGTCTGCAGCCTTTCCTTTATTGAATGATTTGACAGTAATAAAAATGGGCTTGGTTTTTGTTTGTTTTTTTTTTTCCAAGCAATATTTGCTTAATATATAACAAAATTTTCAACCTGATGCTTCTATATTATTTATGCTTTCCAAAAGATTGTATTTTACCTTTTTGTTTTTCCATTGTTGAGAAAGATGTGTCACAAGAGAATAAAAAAGTCCCTGATCTTATCTTACTGTTCCATAACTGTACTTGGGTTTAAATGAAATCCATAATTTTTCCTTGTTGGTATGACAACAGAAAAGTGAAATTAGAATAAGGATATAGATGAATGTTAACTGCATGTGCTGTAGCAGTTAAATAAATCACTTGATGATTATAGAATAATAATTCAGTATGGCATGCAGTCAAACAGAATGCTTTTAAGAGAGGAGGAGCAGTATAATGGAAGAATTATGGGCGTTTAGTGTAGTATTTCACCGTGGTGGTAAATCAATTCCCCTCGTCAAATTATATGAACAAATTTATGAGTGTGTGCGTATCTAGGGCAATTAATAAGCCATCTTGTATGGGACTAGGATATCTAGTTTTGCACTGTAACCTTTAAATACAATTTATCTCAAAGGCATAATGCTTAAAGCTTTCTAAATCTTCCTTCTAAAAGAAAATTCAGGAAGAAAAAGAAATAATGCCTTACTTAGAAAAAGAAAATCAGTTTATGCAGCATTCCAGTTGTTTACTATTTAATTGCCTTTCAGATCTATTAATTTGGATGCAGTGCCTCCATTTTATCATAATTCTCTCAACACATTTCATTTTATGAAATGAAAATTTTCAAATGCCTCTCTGTCTTTCGGAGGGCTTTCCAGTGAAGTTCAAATAACTGGGAGGCATGAGGAATGGTCTGATGCTGTACCCTTAGGCGTGTGCAGGTCTCATGGAAGTGACAGCGCTGTGTGTGCAAACTCCAGGTAACAGGAGGTGTGACCTCCTGGGTGCCCAGGGAGTGGGTTGGTCCATGTGATCTCCGTCCATAGCTGGGCCACTCAGGCTTCTCCTCAGAAGCTGTTGTAGCTTCTCTCTAAGTGCTTCAGAACTGACACCATGAATGTGCACTGTGGAGTGATGCTCTTGAGCGATGCCTGCAGGTTCTAAAGCAGAAAAAAAAGGGAATAAAAAAAGAAAGAGATGAAACTGAGCTGCACCTGAGAGAGTAAATTTCATTTTCTTTACAGAACTTTGAAGACAAGAATCTGTCTAGATGTCATCTTGCTCTTGGTGGCGATGTCTGTAATATTGCTTTCCCCTTAACAGTCCTTTCAGAAACAGATAACTGGATTGATAGAGGGTTCAGAAATTACTTGCCTAGTGAGGGTCTAGCTGGAAAAACAATTTTCCTTGGAATTTTTTTAGGATATACAGAGACAAATCGATTGCTGTTTTTCTGGGAAGAAGCTGAGATTGCCAACATCACCAAATTTTCAACATCGTTAACTGCCCTCTGTTCTGTGGCAAATTATGTGCCCCTTCCCACTGCTGGGGAGTAGGGACAGCAGCTCCCAGCCTGCAGGGGAAGAACAGGGGTTGTTTGATGAGGTCAGCAGTGTTGGTTTTCATCATCCGCAGTGCTCTGTGAAAAGGACGTGTTTTGAATACGTTTTGAAGTCATCTCCAGCATGCTGTCATCCTGCTTTGTTGTAAGGCTAACTACTTGGAAGCGCTCGTCCGTGTCAGATGAGCAGACTGCAGTGGGGCTGTGTGCTCTGCGAGTCTGTTACGTGGACCCAACAGCCCTGCTGTCGGGGGGAGGGTGGGTGAAGGTGCTGGAAGCAGGTTCCCCAGGCTTCGCTAGCACACTGCAGCGTAAAGCAGCTTGGGGTGCTGAAGGAGCCTTCTGCAGCCCTGCTGTTCTGCGGGGTTTGTTTTCAGCAGAAGGCAGCAGTTTGTGTAATCAATCAGTATGGGGGGAATAGGTGGTTACCTGCTTCAGGTAGAAACCAGCAGAGCTTATTTTGTGGTTCCTTTGGAGGAGGAAATAGCCCTCGGGAGCTGAACAGACATGAACTGGTGCACCAGCACTTGGATAATTTCAAACTTTTCTTTGCCTTGCACCAGCCTACCCATGACCTTTACTGTGCCAGGGGCTGCTTCCTCAGGGATGCGTTGGAGCTTTCCCTGCTAATTAGCTTGTCAAGCCCAGTGCAGGGAGAGTGTAACCAGCACTCTCGTCTCGAGGAAGTCCTTAGCTAAACTTTGCTGTGTGGTCACAGTTTGTGTTACCTGTCTTCAGTGCCAGCTTGAATCTCTTCCCTGTGGAGAGCTTTAGTGGAATAAGTGGCTGAAGGAATTCTTCAGGTCAGATTAAAAGCACAAGCGGCTCTTTGTGTGCTTCCAGGCTCTGGCATCCCATGGATTAGAATTCCCCATGGGTGTTCTCCAGCTCTATTAAGGACCTCACAGCACTAAGTCTTTCCAGGCATACGGATCAAATCTAAACCTACAAATGTGAATATCCCAGTGTTACACTGGGAGATCTCCATGTAGGAAGTGAACTTTTTCGGATTTTATGGCCGAATGCCATTAATCCCATCTCTGATGCTAGCCTCCGTGACGTGTGTGCTTTGCCTACAGCCCACATCCCAGACTGCTGAGTAGGCAAAGCTGAGAGCGAACACTATTCCTGTTTGAAAAGCAGTTGAATCTCCCTGTGGAAATCATCTGCTCTGATGGCAGTTTATCGTTAATTGGTTTCAATTTCGTTTGGGTTTTTTCATTTGTTATTTTTTTAAGAGTATGGCAAAGCAAAGAGGCAGTCACATAGTTAAGCTGTGCCATGGATGATTCGAGAGTTAGCACCTTCTTCAGAAGCATTAGGGGTGCTGGCCTCCTCAGGGGGCAAACCATGAGCTAATTCGAACACAGTGGATTTAAAAGCTGTAATTGGTTTCTGTGTCCGCATATGTTTTTTAGTAACAAAAATGAAGAAAAATAACCAGCTGCAGCTCGTATTCCTGCTACTGTGGCCACTAAGAGTAAGCAATTTTGCTAGAAATCAGAATAATCCTAGAATCAGTTTGGGAATGGTTTAAAAAACAAAAAACCAAAAAAAAAATCAGAGAAGGCACCACCTGTATCCTATGTTATGACCCCCTTTAGGGGAAGGGAAAGCAAAGGCTGTCCAGCTCCAACCTTTATGTGGACCACGTAGTGCTCCTCAACTTGTTACCAGAATGCATACAGTGGTACAAATACTTTAATACAATTACAGTGCAAATCACTTATCTGGACCAACGTTCTTCCCCATTATTCTTCCATTCTTGCTGGTAGCTTTGGCATATGCCTAGGAAGGTGATAAGCACTGAAGGGAAGTCTGAAGTTCTTTCTCAGCCAGGCAACTGTGTTCTGTTGCTGTTGTGGGCAAGTCAGTCCTTACTACATTCTATGAAATACGGAAAAAGCAATCTTGCTTTCAAAGGATTGGTGGTGACCTTTAAATTAGGGCTGAGAGTCTCATCATAAACCTCAACCACAGGATACATGACTTATTTTCCCTTCTTTCTGAACTGAAAGGTTGTTTTTACTGAAATTACCACTTATTACAGAAAGGTCAAATGCATGTAACTGCATCTCAAGTAAGCAGATATTGACCTTGTTTATCTCGGCACGCTGCTTGCAACTTCATAATTCTGTGGGCTTTTTTAAAAGATCTTGCTGTTGTCATCGGCTTAGGACATGTTGCAGAGAGAACCATTTGATGAGCTGGACTTCCAACTGCTGCAAATTGTTTCTGTTCACTCAAATGGAATAATGGCAAATTACCCTGGTGCAAGGTTTGGTGCTTTGTAACAGTCGTTATTCAGTTGCTCTTTGCCCCCTGTCTTCCTTGAAAACAACACTTGAGGATTGTTCTGTGGGTGTTGCTCTGCCTGCACTGTCAGGACTACCAAGATTTCTATGTCACACACTGCAGAGTACCTTCTACAGGGGCATCAGGAGGAGGGAGTTGCAAAACTAGAGCAGGAGTTGCTGCTCTTCCCAGCGTGAGTGGGTGGCTGTGTGTACGTATTTTCTGTTGAAATTCTTACTGATGTTGTGGGAGACTTGCATTTCACTCCTGGTCTTGTGTACTCCCAAAAATGTCAGCCACCAAAACGTCGTGGATTGTGTAGGTGTAGAGGAGGAAGGGATCTGCAGCGGGGAGGAGATATCTTAAGTACCAGACTAGCCTATCATAAGTGTTGAGCTAGAGTTAGGAACATGTGGATATTCCTTTGGACAGTGTTTCCACCAGTGGGTGGTGATGTATCTTCATGCTTAATACTGCATTGTTCCTTTAACTGGTAGCTGTCAAAATTTCCGTGCTGATGATGTTTTCTGCAGCTCTTACTTGCAATTTTTGGGTGATCTCTTAGAGCTCATATTCCAGGGAGTGTAAACATTGTAGGGCAGAACCTGCTGGCAGCTGCTTTCTCCTGCCTCTGCATTTCTAGTGTGCACGAGTGGCATTGGGCTGCATTCCTCTCGGTCTTTGCTGTGTGTTTTAAACTGTGCTATTTATGATTTGAAATACTTGAAGGGATCAAGAACTTCAGGCCATGTGTTTGCCCACAGCTCGGCTGACATTTTGATGCTGTTTTGGTCAGGTGGATAAAACCTTGAATTCAGGACATTGGTTATCTGCTACTCATACAAGCTGGCTATAAAAATCAGTTGCTCTTTTGGGGAAAAATAAAATAAAAAATATTTTAGACCATATTTAAACTCTCAACAGCTGGTTTTTAGCTGTGTCCCACAAATACAAGTCAAGTACAATTCTTGAGTCAGGGAAACAAACTGGATATAGAAGAGACTCTTCACCTAGAGCTTCAGTCTTTATTTGCCTAGTAAGAGAAATATGTCTGTGTCTATATATATTTTTTATATACCTTACGTCTTTTTAATGTCAATTTATTCCTGTACTTGACTAGAACTTAATTTGTTATTTAAATATCTGCCAAGAGATGGCGGTGCAGTGCTGCTCAACGTGCTGGGTGAGCTGTAGGAAAATCTAGTAGCTATGACAATACAGCTCCTTCTTCCCTCGGGTTTTTAGTAGCCTCTCCTAGAACAGACCGGCACAGTTATCAGCTTCCTTCCTACATGCTGTGGATTGAGAAAATAAGCAGGTTGAAACGATTGCCTTCTTTGCAGCTCTCTGTTCATCTCCGGAGAGTTAACACTTCCATCCTGCACGCAGAGTAGATTCCTGCACTGTGCCTTGGTTTTGCAGTCTCTCTCCAAGAGCAATCCAAAGGTGACTCAGGCTGGCATCGTTTCCAGTCTGTGTACGGCTGATGCAGATCCACTGGTAGCAGTGGTACAACGCTGATTGCTGTTAAGTGTGGAATGTTAAACCCCACAAAACAACAAACCAAAACCTACCTAAACCCCCAAATCTTAAGTCACCTTGTATTTCTACTCGATGCTGTATGTATTCCAGAGAAGCAAGGCTTGTAGAAAGAGATAATCTCTCTTATTCGTCAGAGTTACAAGAACAGACAGGCTTTCTGATCTGGAAGTACTACTTCAAATCTCTGTTGGACATCCAGACGTTCTGGGCACACCAGAACAGAGTTGTTAATACTGAAAAACTGTCTTTTTTTTGTCTTTTTTTTTTTTTTTTTTCCTGAATACAAAATTGTTTCTTTGAAAAGGTGAGTGGGAGATCAGAGGGATAGCTGCAGAGTGCTCTGTTTCACTGCTAATAACAAATGGACTTGAGACGATGTCTGAAAGAGGCTTCTTTGTTCTGTTTTGGTGGATTGTGCCTGTGTTTGACAGATGCATGTGAACTCCATCATAATTTCTCAGTGCTCCTACCTTCCTGTCCATCTACGTGCAGTTTAGTCCCCGATGTCAGTCAGAGGCACTCTGTAGGTTACAAGTGTTTGGATGCTGGTGTTGATAGAATTCTGGTTTACAAGGGAAGCCCTTGAGTGAGTTGAAGCATTTGTGTTCTCTTCAGAATAAACACCACCACCACCTGAGTTAACCCACCAGCAGACTTTGATTTCACCTTGAAACTGTGCTGCCTTCTGTACCAGTGACACCGGAGACTGGGGTTTTGTGCAGCACTGTAATCCTGGTGCAGCTGATCCCTTGCTATTGCATATGAAAGGCTTAAATTCTGGCTGGAAATCTGGTCTTTGAGAATGTCCAGAGAGCCCTGGATCTTGATCTGTGTCAGCAGAGGCCAGTGGAGCTTCAGTGTGCAGTGGTGTGGGTTAGTTTGTTTGTTTGTTTTTAACCATGTCAGGAGATTTTTGAGAACTTTACAAAAGAGGTGAGTGAAGGACTGGAGAAGTGAGGCCAAGAGGACAAATGACTCATCAGAGAATTCCTAGCAGGATGCAGCATGTGACTCAGGTCCCTTGAGTCCATCCCAGCCCGCTGGCCAGACTGCCACAGCTAGAGCAGAGCAGTCAAGCCTGGTTCTCCTTACTCTGGGCTCCAGCACGGCTGTTTTTTCCCCTCTGCCAGCCAAACACCAGTGAAGGCAGTGGGAGCCCTTCCATGGACATCAGCGGGCTTTTGATCAGCTCTGGTTCTGCAGAGGAGGGAACATAATCTTTAGTGTTAAGCATCTTTATTAATTCTTGTGGTCTTTGGGAGTTTTTAGATCAAATATTGACTCAATTCTTGTTTCTTGGAAATGCTGGACTGTATCTTGTGCCAAAAAGTGTGCCGAGGCTGTTGTGAGTTATCGCATGGAGACTGGTGTACAATGGCCAATCTGTGTTCCCACTCTGCTGGAATAAACTGTTGCTTAGCATTCAGAATCATCCCTGCTTGGGATTATCTACACATATGCCAGTGTTGCAGCATTTGAATGATTTGAGTGTTCGGGGTAGAATAGAAAGGACAAGTCTTTTGTTGATTGTGTCTGCAGGGTATTAGCTGAAATGTTTCGGATTATTTATTATTTGGACTAGATTTTGTACATTTACCTGAACAAGCCATTAGTTTGCTCCTGAGCTTTTAGTTGATATGTTCAGAAACCTCTGTTTGTGGAATGCTAATGAATCAAGTGTGTTGTTATTAATATCACAAACCTGATTTGATAGAGTATTGAGAAACTTTTAAGACTAAAGGAGGAAAAGTAATTTCCATTGATAAGAAAAGTGAATGCAATTACCAAGGCTTTTTGCCATCTGTCAGCATTGCATATAAATTCCATTCCTCTCTGGTCATTCCAAAAAAGTATTTCCTATTTTATTCCCTTCCATATATTTCCATGGATTGCACTGTTCTGTACCTTGGGTCAAAATTTATGCTACAAACTCCGATTTATTTGTATCGCTGGAGTTAACTTGGTGTCTTTGCTGCACTTCCTTGTTTAAAGGGCTTCCAACACGAGTATATTCATTCATGTCTTTTACTTTCCATACATTCTCAGCAGGGGTTCTTGGGAAGCTGCACTTCTCACTTCAGAACTTTTTATTGCAGACAGCAGTTAAGGGGTAACAAATAACTCAACCACTTGACCTAGTTATGGAAATAAAGCCTCAGTGTCCACTGGCAGAGGTTCTCCTTGCTGGAACTCTGTGCTTGGATTCCTGATTGGCTTTGTCTTTCCATCTGTCCATCTCATCTGCAGCTCTTCCACTGTCTCTCACCGAAGTCTGCTCAGAAGCTGCTAATTGCCGGTACATTTTATTGTGTGCCAGACTGTTTTGGGACTGGCTGCTGACTTGTTTCTACTGTTCTGATCTGCTTTTGTTCCCCTGACTCAGACCTGCCTCTCTCTGTTCCTCTCTCTGACAGACACTTTCCTTCCAGTGAGAAGACTACAAGATTTTTTTAATAGAAAGTAACAAACCCAGATTTTTTTTTTTCTTTTGCATAGCATCTACTACTTCATGTGGCTTTTTATCTCAGTTCTCTCTTGTATTCTACCTTCACTGTGACATTTCTCAGCCCTGTGTTTCCTGTAGTTCTGTCACATACTCTTAGTGCGCTTTAAGTTGTTTTCTGTTATGGTTGAAACACCTTTTCTTTCATCACTGTGAATAATTAGCTGAGCATTCCCTTGAGCTGTGTATTTGGAATATTCCTCTCCCACTGGGTTTCTTCCCCCCTCTTTCCTGTGGGATTCAACTGATTGAATTTCATGCTGGTGTAAGTGCAGAACAGCTGTACTGGTTTCTGATGGGTTATGCTGGATTGCCTGCTATGATGGAGATCCCAATCTGAGTGCTGGCTTTTATCTTACTAAGCTTTAAAAAGAGAAAACGAGTAATATTGGTTAGAGCGGGCTGCCCTTCAGGTTTGATCTCTCAGTGCTTTGTAACTTCGGCTTCGGAATGAAGATACTGGTGTTCCAGGCTTGGCCTCTTTTGAGGAGGTATTTTCAAAGCAACTCCGGGATATAAACAAATACACAAGCCTGTGATCATGAAGTACTCTTGAGCTTGTTTCTGGTGCCTTGAATTTGAATTCCAGGCACCTGAGCAGGATGTTCAGTGTGTTACAGGAATTCACCTAACTAGTTCATGTCAAAGATTCAGACTTTTTTGTTACAGTTTTATTTATTTATTTAGCTTCTTTTTTTTTAAAGGGCAGAACTGGAAAAGAGCTTTGAACTTCATACTGTGAGAGTGTTTCTCTCTCTCTTCTCCTGTACCAACTTCGCTTTGTTTTCCCGGTGGCTTTGGAAACTTAATTAAATGCTAAATAAATTTTTATATCGCACTTGGCACACGGTCCTATTGACAATATAAACAAAGCAGACAAATTATTTAATGCATGAGAAAGAGATAACAAAAAGGGGAAATAAACCTTAGCTTGCTTACAGTGGCTGCAGGGAGGAGTTTCCCAGCAGTTCCCGAGTGTTTCAGCTCGAATATCCCTACCCATTCATTAGTCACAAATTCAGCTCCGCTACCCTGCACTTCCCAACGTTGCCGGTTCCCGGCATCCCCCGTGCGCTGCTCTCTGGACCGCAGGGTGCCCAGTTTGCAGAGATCTCTCCCAGTGGAAAACAGCCGAGGAGTGGAGCAGGGCCAGATCTTGGGGATCTCTGCCCGTTAGCACTTTGCTTTGTGTTTCTGGCACTTAAACGTTCTTGGTCTTTCCGGGCCGCTTCTCGGGGCGCTGGCTGCTGAGGGAGACTCGATACTTCTTGAAGGACCACTGTTTTCTAGGGAATACAGTTCAGTAAAATGCAGCCCTTCCTAAGGGAGTAGCTGGTAAGATTTAATGGGCTTTTTCTTGTGAGGCCAGAATATATGAGCAGTGACACTTTCTGGCCTTAAAAAGCTTTTAATTGAATCTCTGGATACCTAATGTGTTCAAACTAAATTGTGAGAAGAGGCAAGTGATTGTATTTGCTGTTCTTCCTGGGGTCACGGTTTGAGGCTCTTCAAGGGGATGTGGTAGAAACCCGTCGCTTTGCAGCCAGGCTGCTGGGCCAGCTTTTGGTGTGTTTAGTGTCTGCCTATATTTTGTACCCAGTGTGAGAAGAGCCCTATTTCATAAGATATATATGCTTCCTACTTTCACATCAAGCACTTGGACTCTTTAGAAATGACAGTGTAGTTGTTGGGCCAGCTTAAATGACTTTATTTGGCTCTCTAAAAACAATGAGAAGTGGATCTTGGGTGGTACAAATATTCGTAGATGCATTGAGATCAAGTGAATTGTGACACTCGCCACCAACTGAGAATCTACCTCGATGGGATATCAGCTTGGTGGCTGTTTAATTATAGAAATTAATATATTTTCATATAAACTTAGGTAAGCTTCTATATGAGTGACTTCCTATGATTTCATTTGTTTCATTTAAATGAAATAATCAGGTAATATAGGCAGTAATCAGCAAATAGTGTGAAATTTAGTGGACTGGAGTGTTAGAGTCTGGTTGGTAGGGGTTTTTTTGTTTGTTTGTTTTTGGTTCTAATGTTATCTTTGTCACTGCCATTTTCAAATCTCTCTTCTGGAAAGCAACTGAATTTGGGAATCTCACACAGTCTCTGAGGTGCACAAATTAATGCTTCAATATACACTTGTGGGACACATGGGTTTGATTTTTGTCAGCTTGAGGAAATATGCTATTATGTATAATAATAGAATCTATAATCGTATAATAGTATTTGGAAATATCCATTTTCCCTGCCTCCGCAGCTGATACAAGTCCTTAGTTACTCATTTGAGATTTTGTAGGCTAGTACTCAGTACTAGAATGTGCAAAGTACTTTTAAACAAACTAGGAATTGAATTACTGAGACACTGGGCTTTAAAAAAGGAATTGCTCTGTGTGAGGTAGCTACTCCTCATGAAGACAGCCTGAATTTCTGCTTAGTCTGCATGTTTGGTAGAGTAAAATGATTTAAAGCATATTATTTTTGAAATATGTCAACTTCCATCGGCACAGTAGAACATAATGGCATTTCCTAGGACACAGCCTGCAGAGTGCAGCTCCTCTAGTAAACATGGCCCTAATGATGGAGCAGCAGTTGTAGTTCAGCATTTTTTTTTTAATCCTTGTAATGAGGGATACTTTTGTAAGTGGAAGCATTTTGCTGGGGTGTCAGCGGTTATCGGGCGAGATGCTGACGTATCAGTACTGAATACTGTGCTCGTGTTTCTATGATTTTTACTCTTCTGTTACTTTGGAAGGGGAGATGACCTCCAGTTTTGCTCCAGTCCATGCCCAGCATTGCTTCAAAGCCTGTGACGCAGTCCTTCCCCTGGTATTTTGCCTTTAAGAGTAGAGGGAAAATCAGAAGCTGAAAACCTGCTGAGCAGAACGTTCTCTAAATTGCCATTCCAGGCTATAAAGGAAAACAAAAAAGAAGACCCTAAGGTGACCTGCAGTATTGAAGCTGTCAGTTGTGTGGTGTTTGCGTAGCGTAACAGCAGCGTCCTGTGCACTTCAGGCAAAAGCAGAGTGAGAGCAACTGAGTGAGTGCTGAACGGTAAAGTCACGTCTTCCAAAATGTGACCTAAGCTCTTGGTGAAAAATTCTAACAGACTTCCATTCTGAAGATGTCTCCTGACAAGTTGTACAGGTATAGTCTAGGGTAGAGGTGTTTTCATAGGTATAAGTTACTAAAACAACTGATAAAAGCCCCAAACCCATTAAAAGTAAACTTTAAAGTTGGAGGGATACTTTAAAAAGACACGTAGACTTCAGGGGCAAAATAATAGAACTGTAGTATTGACTTTCTTTGTGATAAGGTCTCTGAGATTTCCCCTCAATAATTAGCAAGATATAAATATATCAGTTCAAAGAAATGTGCAAATCTCTTCTGACAAACACTATTATCTGGAGGCATTCTTTTTATCTGCAGGCATCGCTTCTTGTGCATCCATGGTTACCCACCCTCCCAGAAGGGTGGAAATAATAAAAACCCCTGTTCCTAGGTATCATGTTTTACCTCTGGCAACAACTGTGCTGTGGGTGAAATAGCTCTTCTGCATAATCTGTCCTGGGAAATGGTCAATAACTAAACTAGAGTAAAAGTTAATTACCAGTCAGCTGGTAATGCCATTAAAAGCATGCCCAGGGGTAAGAAGAGGCACAGGAGGTACCAAGGAGGTGAGAAAGCTTTCCTGTAGGACTACAGAAAAGGGAGGACAGTAGTTTATGTACATAAAATAAGAGAAGGCAAAAGTTTATGACCTGGTGATTAAATCAGATGTGGTTGATAGGATTTATTTCAGATAAGCTGCTGTTTACACAAATTGAGGGGTAGCGGTGTCCAACAGTGCTGGTGCTCTGGGTGTGTTTACTTCTGAGAATTCTTTACATACGCCCCTCAGCAAAGAGAACCACATGAAATAAGGTGTCAGGAGGGTTCTGACAGCCTTTCTGGCCTCCCTTATGGCCAACTAGCATTTTAAGTAGATACGGTTGTACTTTAACAGACGTTTGCATCCCACATCACAGACTGGCCACCTGAGACTGAAGAGTCTGAGAGGTAAAAGCAAAGCCCCCAAACCCAGCAGTTCCTCCCCTTCTGTACCGTTTGTGTCACGACAAGTAGCATCACCTGGGTACCACAGCAGGCTTTACGCTGACGAGGTGCGTTCCAGGCAGCTTTCCCCACGGGTAGATGGGTATGGGCTTTGCAATCAGAGCCGCAGCGAAGCCAGGGTGAGCATGGAGCTCCCAGTGTGATGAGCACACGAGGAGCACCAGTGAGTTCAGCTCTGTCCAGCCGGCTGCTGCCTTGCCCAAGTTTGCCGGGTGGCTGCAGCCCCAGGTGCCCTGTGTGTGCTGTTGTTATGGCAGCAGTGGTGCTCGGGTGCCTGGGGGTGTGCGGTGTGAGCAGGGCTCCCGCAGCAGCAGAAATGCGGGCTGGGCAATCCTGCTCACTAGGGGGACAATTGATAATGTGAGCCAACAGTGAAGCACTGTGCCATCAAAAATCAGTGGCATTCATTTTTGATGAGGCCAGTAGAGATTCACGGAAGGAATCTTGACTAAAATGCTCTCAACACAGGCTGTGAGTCTGTTGCTATTCCAAGGACTGCTGTGGTAACCAGACAACTTGCTTGTACAGGTTTATCCAGTCTGCTGGTACCCGATAATGGGCAGGCTGGCAGCACAGATTTGCTCTTGCCTTTTATATTTGTGTCTGGTTTGTTGTAGAAGGCAAAGGTCATGTAATATTGATTTCGGTGTATTTCAGGCCATGTCTTTAAGAGCAGCAGTTCCTCATCTTGCTGAAGGAGAGTGTTTGGGATATTGGTGATCAGGCTCTCTTGCGCCATTTACGCTCTTGACAAAGGGCAGAACTGACACATTAGTTGTCTGGTATGTGATGAGTTAACTTTTTCAAGCATTGGTGATGGTCCATACAAGTCTGCCACATTGTGTGCAGTGCACTTGATAGTGTTGGAGAAGAATCCCAATTTCTACTGAAGTTTTTCTCCCAGTTTCTTTTGTCTGGAATTGCTGTAGCCCACAAAGGCAGCAAGCATCTCTTCATCTTTAAGGGGATGCTTGAGTTACGTTGATTTCCCACCGACTGGGACATACCTGAGCTGACTTTAGGTCGGCCTGCACAGGTCCTGCTCTAGCACGGCCATGGGAACGGCAAGCTCAGGGCAGGGTGAATGCCTGCAATCTCAGCCAGCTTCAGCTCTGACCTCAGGAGTAGCCGAGACCACTGGTGTAGAACCGGGCAGAACAGACACGGTCGAAGTAACTACGATGGAATACAGCATTTTGCTTGCTTCTGGGTGGCCATTACCGTTTTTATTTTTACTGTGTTTAGCGGCAGAAACAGCAGAACGGTGGGGATATGGGCAAAACTGGCCCCTGAGATACTTGGCTTGGTGTTAGTTCCTTCCTAATGTGCTTTAGAGTGTGAGCTTGATTTAACTGCTTGAGAAAGATGCGTGGATATTGTTCAGCTTAGGTAAAAATAGCCCCATTCTGTCAGCTAGCACAAGGCTCATTAAAATACAGACTAAGAGTATGCGTGTTTCACAGCATAGCGGAGGTGACCTAAGAGACTTGTGGGTAATAATTCATATGCTGTAATAATGAGTTTTCTCTAACCCTCCGTGCTGCTTTTCCATCTGCTTGAAGTTTTTCACCAAGTCAAAATGAAGGATCCGAACTCCAGTTCTACCAAACTGTGCCGTGTGATGAGACACGGGCCCTGTGTCGGGGTGAAGGTGCGCACGCCACCCTTGCCCTGTGTAGGGAACGCCGGGGAGCTAAGGCCCCGCCGAGCGTGAGCACGAGGACCGAATTTAATCCTAAACGTGGAGGTGGGTCCTCATTCAGTCAATGAGCTCAGCAGCCGATCGCAGTCCCAGCTTGCTGTACGTTGGCAGCCTTCCTGAAAAGGTAGACGGCTGAGGATGAAAGGCAGGGAGGGTTTTACAGTAAAGGATGCTTCCCTAAAATGGCTGATACAAAGTGAGATAGAAATGGAGCTGAGACTTGGCATTAGAAATGTACCTAATGTTTTTAAGCTGTCAATAAAGTATTCTCATGCCTCCCTGCTGTCTAGCACAAATTAATCCAAGGAAGTCGTTTCAGTTGCAAGGGACTAATTAAATTTTCTGACATTAACAGCAACATACAGCACAGACAAGTGAATGAGGACGTTACGGTACCGAGAAGTAACGTTTGCCAAAGAGTGCTTCGTCAGGACCGAGAGGGAACCGCTAAGCTGATGCTGAGCCCTCTAATAGCGTGTTGTCAACTTGAATATGTCACTGGCTTGGACTTCCTTTCATTCCGTGTCGCAGGCAGTGCCTCAAATCCTGATAATGAACTAAGTGAAAGGCGAAGTTTGATGAGGGCTCTGCAGAAACTATTTTAAAGTAACTGTCAGCAAGGATAAGAATAACGGAGCAGCTTTTGGGCATGTAGGTACAGCTTGAGGTGTTTTTTCAGGGTTTGGGTACTTCGGAGCTCCCCCCCACCCAGTTATATCAGTTCATCTTATTAAAAGGTAGCCTTGACATTCAGAGACGTCGCAGAGGTGAGGTTTGTACGGAAAGGTTATATTGTCAGCACTACAGAATGTGGAATTTGAAACTTTTTTTCTTCTTCTTGCCTTTGATGCCACAAGCTGCACTGCGTGATTGGAGCTGCGGTGGTTTCACTGCAGCAGAATTTGGGCGACTTTTCATATAAAGGTGGCTCTTTGGGATTGGGGGTCTGTTTTTCATCGTGACCCGTTGCTGTTTCATCAGTGTTTGAGTTGAAAAGTCTTTTCTTTTAAGGAAGAATAACAATTTCTTCTTTTTAATTCAAGGTTGTAGCAAGTTTAATCTTCGAAATCTGCCTAGAGCTTCGGTAGCTGATGAAGTGCTGTGGAGGAAGGTGAACCTGCACACGGGGGCCCAGCTGGCCTGTCAGCAGATCCAGTGGAGAATGTTTTGATGTGTTTGATTTTAGCTGGTGGTTTACTTCGATGTTTTTATGACAAAAGTAGATGTTGTAAGCGTTTCAGACAACAGATTGTTGATCTCTTTGTGGGTAACAGTGTCTGCTGGAGTGGGAGTCAGCACATTTGTTATTGCACCATTTTTTATGCTGTGATGATTGGTAGGTCCTATTGTTATGCTTCATAAGCTAAAATACATGATGTCAAGAGTCCTTGTAATGTTCTTTTGGGGGTTATGGGGTCCCTTTCTATGTTTGCTAAATGATTTTAGTGAGGCTAGTCCACAGCTAAGCTCCGGTCTGAGCTTCAGACCATGTTTCATCCTCTCCTCCGTGGGGAGGCAAAGCGTAATATGTGACTGAATAGTCCTTTTCAGCCTTTGTTTCCCAGTCCTCAGTCTTTCTGTGTCTTATATGGAAACTCATGTTGTGGAATATATAATAAAAAAGAATTTTATTATGATAATACATTGCTGCCACTCCAAATACCAAGGGAGGGATTATTAAGCTTGCTGTTCTTCAATGTAAATGATTCTAAAAAGGTTATGAGATTAGTTATTTTAGGAGCATGAGGTAACTGTTGGTTTTATTAGTTACTGGCAGATGGTGGCTGTGTAATGAATGTGGAGATAGTGACAGTTCACAATCACAGTAGCTCAAGAGAGAATTTTGGTCTCCAGAGAGTGGAAATGGGCCTGCTCAGCATCTGTGAGAGGTTTCTGATAACCCGAGCAAATTCTGTTAGCCAGGAAACCATTGGGTGATAAAAATCAAGACTGAATTCTTCTTCTGTGTTAGATACTGTAAATATGGGGTGGTTCTGGTGACCTGTGGTGAGAGAGACCAGTGAGGGTAGAAAAATTGTTGTTCTTCCTATTCATGGAACAGAAAAGCACATAACTCTGAATGCTTTATCTGCAGTTCTGTTTCCTTTCTGTGAAGATTAGTGTTGATTCACGTGTTCTTGTGCTTCTGTATGGCTGCTTCCTTTGAATTCCGAGTTGATCTTTACTGGATAACACCCTGCTTTCCCAGCACGCTTTCCCAGGTTGAGTTGCTTTCACACACATGTGGAGCCCTAATGTTGGGGGAGCTATGGTCATGTGGAAGTGTGCCCTTGTCTACAGCCTCTCCTTGCTTTGGATACACTCTTAACTTGGTGTTTTCTCCCCGTCTCTATGTAATTTTTAATGCCTTTTGGTGGCTTTGTTCTACAGAAGAGGATATGGTGCCTGATGGATTCTGAGTGGTAACAAAAGAACTGGACTTAATGGATCCCAGAGTAACAGGATTATTCTCGAACGTTCTCCTGTGACTTCTGTTTATGAACAAAGGAATGGCTGAGGCTCCATTACACAGCATTTAAATATCCACGACACTTTCTGTGATATTTTTTTCTGTCACAGGTGGCTGCCCACTAGCTATTTTCTAAAACCTGTTCTCTTTTTGCTGGTAAATACTCCACTACTTCTTTTCTATAACGTGAAGCGAGGCATGTATTAGACCTCCTATGCAGTCTTTCTCAGTTCAGTCGGAGAAATTAGGATGGAGGTGAGCGTTTCTCTTTGCAGCTTCCCAGAAATGATGTATTGTGTCTTGAGAAGGGAGAATTTTATTTATCAAATATAAAGATCAGTGTAAATTTCCTTCAGCATTGTAACAGAGGAGCTGCTCTGTATTTTGCCTTGAGTGATGAAGGTGTTTTTTTCTCAGTATAATGCTGTTTTGCAGAAACTCTTTCACCCGTGTTCTGAGAGTCAAATAGCTGAACTCCTTCTGTATAAATAAGGATAAATCATTTACCTTTTCCTTCCTCGACCTATAGCCACGTGTTTCCTACATGAAGGCACCAAGAGGGTTGAGCTGTATAAGCTGCGATTCCTCGATCCTGTCCATATCCCTTCCCTTTCTTCCTGTACCTACCACCCACCAAAAAACTACTTGATTTTCCATGTGCTTATCCACCTGAACTTTCCTCCTCAGCCCACTGAATCCTTCTCCGTGCTTCCTTTGTCCCAGGAGCTCCTTGGGCTAAGGAGCCCTCTGCAGCCGTACTGCACACGGGTCACAGCCACACAGCTCTCTTCCACTCCCTTGCTGTAATTAAGGGAGAGCACTCCATTTCCTTGAAGAATGGAAAGCTCAAATCCATTTTCAAACCATATATATATTTTTTTCAATGCTCAACAATACAGTGTTGTTTATGGGGCAGCATTATGTTGTGGTTTGGGAGAGTTATGGTCACAGTGCCAGTTGTGCTGCTTCCAGGGATTTTCTGTGGATTGCTGGACAGGTCACTGCAGATAGTTTCTTTAGCTGGAAGATGATGTTGCAGGGCTTTCATTTTATAATAAGGTACTTTTAGAAGAGCAATGTGTGTTGCAAAGCAGCGTTGTGATGATTAAAGAAGAAAGGTGATAATCTTGAAAATACCCAGCTAGAGATACGCCTGAAAATAAACCCTTAGTATGTAGAGTCAGAGAAGAGGATTTTTGCTTAGTCTAGTGACTCCATTAGTTTAAAGACCATTTCCATGTACCCAGCAAAGATTATGCCCCCAGAGCAGATGTAGACTTCGGAGTCCTGCTGAGGTGAATCATCTCTTCAGAGCTTGAGTTTGCTGGCAACAAAAAGAAAGGAAACAGCTGGAGAAAGCTGAGAGAGGCTTTTGGGGGTAGGCTTCCTATAGATTATTCTCCTAATTGCTGCAGCAGAGCACATGAGAAGAAAGGCAGAGCCAGGGGGTAGTTATTTTTCTGAAAAACGGGTCCTTTCTGTTAGCTGATTGTTGGCCTTCTGACTACTGTGGTGTTAGGGAAGAAGCTTTGCTGCTGAATTTTATCATTTAACACACAGAAGAGCATTAATTCTTAATAGCAATCTTTCCTTGTAACATTTCACTTTCTCAAGGTTTAAGGTATTCTAATTGCTACGAGGTAAGGAAAAACAAGAAGAAAATCCAAACCCAAGGCCATGAGAGACTTGTTAAAGATTTATCAGCTTCTGTCTCTCTCAGTGTGATTTGGCAGCCGTATTTTTGTCAAATGGGCCAGAGAGCCCTAATTTTGACTAGTTTGTGCTTGGCGCCCATAACTCCCCAAAGTAAAGAGGATTATTAAATGTGGCTTGTTATCACAGAACACCTAGGAAATAATGAAAAGCAGAGACTGCCTGGCTGTGGTTGTGCTTGGGGTAGTTCTCCAGCACGACCCTGGTGTGATTTATTGCTGTTGCATTTATGTCTGATACAAAGTGTTCGGCTCTAGGTTCAGCTCCATTTTGTGCATTACTACTTTCTCAGTTTTAAGGTTCTCCACGTCATCAACTAACTTAATTTCAGCTGGGTTTACCGTGGGAAGGTATTCTCTTGGCACATACAGAAAAATACCTCCTGATGAAAATTGGTATCGCCCTCAGATGCAGCAAATGTTTAGGGCTACACGGAGAAAAGCTGTTGTAAATCTAAGGTTGGTGGGGTTTGGTTTGGGTTTTTTTTGTTTGTTTGTGGTTGGTGTTTGGTTTTTTTTCCCCTTTCTTTCTGTTTTTAAATCATGACATCACGTAATTGACTCGCTGATTTCCAGCTAAGAGGCTACCTAAACTATTGAGAAGAATGAGTAGCATTTGGGGAACCTCTTGAGTATTAGCTGGTTTTCTTTTTACCTTTTATTGAAATTGTAATGTCAGAATGGCCTGAGAAACGCAATCACCTCTTTTTTGATGTGTTCTGGAGGATGTAGTTCCCCCATACTTTCGACGCTGCTGTCTTTGTAGGAAACTGATCTTTAATTCTCTCTCTTCCCCGAGAAAAGATTTCCCGTTCCATGAAAGCAGTTGTTGCAATTTAAAATCCAAGCAGAGGCAATATCTAGGTGTGGTCTTGTTCTGCTGTTTGTTTTTAAATGCTGCTGTAGCCTCTTCCAGGGTTTAATTCCTATCGCATACGCGGAGCTGAAATTTGCCCGTGAGAGAGCTGGGTGTGTGTGCAGATCCATGAGCTGGAATGCAGAGAAGCTGTGTTGCATTGCAGATTGCTTTTGGGAATGGAGAGCTCTCTGGCCTCCGTCCTGGTCAGTGTGCACCCGAGACTTGTTAGCACAGTTATGTGTTAATAAAAGCAAACTGATGTATTTTTACATTGAAGACGTTTTCCTTGCCTTCTGGCACTGTAATTTTGTACGCTGCCTGCCTTCTGATCAGCGGGCCGTTTCTGTTCCGTGCTCCTATCCAAAGTCAAACCGGGTGGAAACTCGGCTATTTCACTGCAGAGGACAGCTACGCTGAGCTGGATGTGATTAGCTTTTCAGAGCTGAGTTCCTTCTGATGGCAAATTCTCAGGAGGTCTGAAACCCCGCGTAAGGCTTGGTTTGCATCTGTGCTCTGTTTAGTAAATGTCAGCTCACTGGTAACTTTGGTGTGCCCACAGACGTGCTGCTGCTGGCAAGGAATTGTTCTTATTTCCCCTGTGCTTCCCTGCTGTTTTCATTAGGTTTGTAATGTCATTTTCTTCAGCTAGATGATTAGTGTCTAACTTATTATGTTAATACTCGAGTTCAATTCATTTAAAAAAAACCTGATAAGAAACTGTATTTCTCTCGTTAGAATTGTGGAGGTATTTAAAGAGCCTTTTGTGCTCGTAACAGATTAAATAACCGTGTCGAGTTGGAGATGCCTCCACACATGTGCCGAAGTTAAATGGCAGCACGGTTGCGTGTCAGGATAGAGCACGCTAAACACGAACCCAAGGAAGATGGCAGAAATCTATTAAGGTATTTGAAACAGTGAAATGGAGGGAACAGGTAAATGTTGAAGATAGTTGGGTGGATGATAGTGATGACAGTTGCACTGTTCTGAGAAGTTCCCAGTGTTTTGAGAGGGGTGGGCTGTTCAGTCGTGTCCTGTTTGTCTGAACGCTCCTTTGAATATTAGCATTAGTTCTTAATAATTATCTTCTAGCTGATGAGAATACCTTGAGGTAGCTGGTAATTTTCATAGCAGCTTTAATTGCCTTCAGCGAACAAGAGAAGCTCCCAGAAAAGAGTGTGTGTGTGTCAGGAGAGTGGGGGCTGAATCTCACGGAGCTTCTTCCCCCTCTAATCAACACCCCACAGCAGAGACGCCGTTCGCTCGGTCTGTTGGCTTTTCTCAGAGCAAGAGATGACACCTGGGCTGTGGATTTGGAAGATGCTCTAGTGGGCCCCGTCTGTCAGCAGCACCTCCCTGCCCGGATTCAGGAATGCGGGGAGGGGAGTCAACTCCCGTGCAAGTCTGCCTTGCGGGGATGATCAGGTTTTGTGGAGAATCTGGGTTTGGGGAACAGGACATGCAGCCATACAGTTTTGTTCTTGCCTTTGTCCCCGGATTGTAGCCATTCTGGGTACAAATCCCTCTTCTCCTCCACTTTATGGCACAATTGCTGTGTATCTTTGGGACTGCTTTGTACAAACAGTTTATTCAGCGCTGAGAGTCCTATATACACATCATTAATTTCTTCTGGTATGGGATTTGCTCGATTCTTTATTTTCCTATAATAGCCAGTAAATATTCTAAGCACTGTGCTAAAGAATATGCTACAGGATGAATTTCTCAGTCTTTTCTACTGAAGTTGTTCTACTTATTAGGGAAAACTTTGTCTTTGAGAGGGAAGTGATGGAAAAGAGTGATTATAGCCGGTGGGGTAGAGGACTCCTGGGATGGACAAAGAGAGCCAGAGAGCGCCTGTATTCTAATTCTGTCTCTCCTGAATATTTATTTATGCAAAAAAGAACAGGTTCAGTAGGAGAAACAGAACAAGGTCTTCCTCTCAAGTATTCCAGAGTTCATCTTTGAAGTAATGGCAGCTGAGCAATTGCAAGTGAACACGAAGCAGCAAACCAGAGTGAGCACGGCACTGGAGCGTGTCGGCGCTGCCGGCAGCTCTGAGCCCCGCGGGGAGCCCTCTGCCCAACAAACTCCGAGGGGATGTGACCCACCCGTGGCGGAAGGGTGGCAGAGCCAGGGGGCCTGGCAGCAGGAAGGGCACAAAAACACGAGCTGGGTTTGTGAGACTCTGAGCTGCTGCTGAGGCTGGCCTGGGGAGGGGAATGAGGGGAAGGGGGGGGCCCCGCGCCGCTGTGCTCAACCCTGCTGAGGTGGGGCAGGGGAAGGCAGTGGCCCCATTTGTGATGGTTCCTTAAAATGTTCTTCTCTCACAGTGGTGCTGAAGGAGTGGGGATTTAGAGCTGCCCTGGGGTAGTATCTTCATGAGGCTCTGGCTTGCACCTACAGACCTAGATCTGCGGCTTTCTGGCTTTAGCACAGGAACTCGGTTAGAAGATGCAAAGATGCCTCTAGACAAAGCCTTTTTTCTGCATTACAACAATTCGTGTTCAATAGCAGCAAGAATTGCAGTTGAACTCAAACAGCTTTATTTCATCTGCAGTCATTAATTTGTATTGGATTTTAAAACACTTGGCAGACCAAAACAACCCCGTTCTGCATCTGACCTCTGCTCGGAGATGGCATTCTTAAAGGAATGAGATGCACTGGAATGATTCTTTCGCTGTCTTGTGTTCCCTTGGAGGACTGTTTGTCTGCAGGGAGCCTGGTGGGCCGAGCTGCGGGTGCCTCTATCGTGTGTGCTGCCTCACAGAGGTGTGGGGAGCATTTGCTTGAGCACAGTGCCTGTGTACGTGTGTCTGTGCTGAGGCAGAAATACAGCAGCCTAGAGGTATAACAAACTTTTTTTTAAAATCCCAAACCCTGTTTAAAACAGCCTGTAAGTATTCTCAGTGCATCCCAACCCCTAAATCTGTCTCATTTACCTCCAGCCCCCAGTGGGGGAATTGACACAAATTTTATCATCTGTTTATGTAAGCTTTTGTTACTGAAAAGTTAGATTTATGCAACGTAGTTAAGCCAGATTTACGGAACACCGATAACTCGGAGAGAATGACCTAGGGAATATACAGAAACTTCAGCTGAGGAAATATTTTATTTTAGTGTCTGGAGGAGTTTTACACCAGACGCTTGAACCCTCATGCTGGTAAGAGTTACAGCAGCATATTTCTGGCTGTAGAGTTAATGAGGTTGCTCGAGTGCATTTTAAATTCTGTGTCTGTAATTGGCTGAAAGTTGTCTGCAAACATCCAGGTTAACGCTTCCCCACTGGAGCTGGCTCTGTGGTGCCGGTGCCTGGCAGGAGCTGGTGTGGCTTGTTCCACACTTGGTGCCCTGCTCGCAGAGGAGGTGGCAGAGCCTTGCGAAACTTCAGCTCAGATTGCAGAACAGCAGGTTGGTTTTGCAAGTAGTCTGTTTCATCCGTGGATACTAAATACTTGCATCGCTTTATGTAGTCAAGGGGACTTGATCTTGTTTTCCCCCTTGCAAGCTGCAAGGGAGGGAAAGGTCCTTGCCTGGCGTTCTGATCCGTGCGTGTCACTGTAAAACAGGAGCCCATTTGCATCAGCGGGGCTAAATTCCATCATCTTTCCTTCTTCTCCCAGCACCCAAAGCTGTCGGGATACAGCGTGATGGGTTTGATTTGCAAGGTGAAAATCAATGAATTCCCCTTCTTGTCTCAAGCGTGGATGAAAGTGAGAGCACTTGTGGATGTCCTCAAGAAAAGCTCCAGTGCTCCAGCTCAGGGAAAGCTCCAGTGCTGTTGTCTGGTGTAACTGAAGGTCACTTTCACTGTTGCCCTGACAAGCCTGTCAGGCCCTGGGGGGGCATGTCTGGGGGGAGTATGGCCAAATGCCATTGTCTTCAGGGTGAGCTCAGAAAGAACTGAGGGAAGTCACTTCATCTGGGCTTGTGCTGTGCGTCTTGCAAGTGTCAGCACTACTTTGGGATCAGGGCTGGTGAAAGCTGTGATTATTTTATAAGATCTGTTGGGAATGGGGCTTCCTTTCTCCTCTTGTGGACCAGAGATGACAGCTATTCCCTTTGTGACATCCAGCTCCGGAAGCTCTGTGTGCAGGGGAAGTGTCGGGGAAATAACAGAGCTAAGCAGACAGGGTGAAGGTTTTGCTACCTCATGAATCCAGTTTGAGAAAACAGCCGAGAGGTTTGCAGGAGTCAGGTGTTAATGGGTTTAACTTTCTCCATCAGTAGCAGATTTTGGCACCTCAGGCTGCGAGGAATACGGACGCTGGTTTCTGAGCCTTGGAAAATACTTAGGATAAAATTCCAAGGAAGTAGCTTTCTGGTTATTTTCTCCCTCTGGGAGAATTGATCCAATCTTTATGATTGGATCTGGATGGCATTTCACGGGCCTTAATGTACTGCTGGGAGGGGACCCTCCATTGCTGTGCTGGCATCAGGGGGCTCTGGCCAGGGCACACTGGGCCCATTGTGCTGCATCTGCTCTGCTTGCCAGGCTCCTCTGCTCTGTGGAGCTGCTCGCTCCGTGTCCCGTTTGCACAGAGGTGCTATTTCTCACGTCTTTAAAAGCTTGGAATAGCTTTTCCACTCTGTGCCCTAAATCATCGCATTGATTCTCCTTAAATCCAGCCTTAGGTATGCTGGTATTATTTTGATGAGTACAATAAAGGAACCGGAGAGACCAAACCCTTTTTTCAATGTCTGTCTACCCTGATCTCAATGGATTTTGTAGGCCTGAAGTGTTATGTGCATGATAAGTCTGCATTAAATTCTCACCTATCATGCAACTGCCTCTTTAGGCAAGCATCATATACTTTTATTTATTGTCTGAATAAAAAGGGAGGTTTCTTAGAGAGATGGTCTCTTTCCAGGGTAAAAATTGTATAGGGTTGGTAGAGCCCAGCATGCTGTGGAGGAATTGTGCTGTATATATTCAAGACAGCTTTCAGTTGAACGGGGTAAATTAATAAATTGTCTCAACTGTGAAATCTCTTGAATAACAAAATCAAACCAAAACAAACCCGTGTAGAAGAATTATAATCTTGAGGCGATGACAGAAGCTGTCGCCACATAATGTTCATGAAAGGATAAATGAGATTAGAAAGTTAGAAATGAGGCTGTTGTTATGGGTGTATTGGATAGGTTTGGGGCTGAAGAGGCTAAAGATTTTAAACTTCAGAAACCTCTGACACCAGAAGCTAGCCTATGTAAAAATTGAAGTGAAAGAGACTCTTGAAGAGTGGATGATAAAGCAAAAGAACAACAGATTAAAGAACACACATTCTGATTAAAGCTGCAAAGATGCTGCATATTTGATTGTCGTAAAGCAAACAAACAAGCACTCTGAAATGAAGTCTTTAAGAGTCTGGCACTCATCCTGCTTTGGCAGTTAATACGTAATCAATAGTGAGGTAATAAACAGTAACACGAGTCACATTCGAGGGAAGTAATGCGATAGTAGACGAGTTAAATGCATTACTTGCCTTGGCACGCAGCATGGGAAAGCTCAGGGAGGGTCACTGGCAGCTCCTTTTCTTGTGGGAATGGTCTAAGGAACTGTCACAAATTGGTGTGTCAGTAGATGGTCAAAACAATCGATAAAGAACAAACTGACAGGACCAGGTGGCAGAGTCCTTGGTGAGAAAGGAGCTTGAATATGGACTGTGAGCTGTAGAGTAACCTGTCATTTAAATCAGCCTCAGAGTTACGGAGACAAAAAGGACGTGCTTGGTCAAAGGGTGGGAGAGGTGATGTGGGGAGTGACAGGTGAGCGAGTGGAGCTTCTGGACCGGCACCCTGATAGATAATAAAGATTATTAGACCCCTGCATAAGTCTGATCTAGTGGGAAAATACAACCTCTGAAGGGAGTCGTGCCTGACAAATCAATCAGATTTGTCTGAAGGAGCTAATGGCTATTTGCATAAGGGTGGTCTGGTCGATAGAGTGTACATTAATGTTTTCAGAGCACTTTCAGCAAGGACCCTGGGGGAAAAAAAGCTATTTTATTTATCGTGTAAAATGCATTTGTAACTTACTTGCATATAGGAAACAGAAGGTAAGAAAAAAGTTCTTTTGATTTGAATTGAGGGAGCTTTCCATTAGTCATGAATGACTGGATTTGTACTGGAGTTTGTAGCAGGTCGGGAAAAGGAAGGACTAGTGAAGTGCTAACGTGTGACCATACGTACTGCTCTGTAAACAGCATGCGTAGTGCAGGCCGTTCAGGGGTCAGCCTGCAGCCCATCATGCAAAACACAGCGACTACTGAATGGAAATTATTAGGCAGTAGACTTAAATCAATCAAAAGGATGCAGCCTTTCTCCCCACAGCACGTAATCGCGTTGTGGAGCTCGTCGGTGCAGGACGTTGCAGAGACCTGAACCACAGCTGTACTCCAAACCAGCTTTGGTGGTGTTGGCTGAGTCCGCTAGCGAGTATTCAACAAACCCATGGGGGTGAAGGCTCTGGCTGAGGAGTTCCCCAGCCTGGGGCTGTGCCATCCTTGCCATAGAAATGTGCAGCTGGCTGTTGTCAGGCAGCGTGCTCTGCTTCATCAGCCTTTCCCCTTACCTGCTGGGTCTGTTCTTAGGGCTTCATTTTAAGTCCTCGTAACGATACTTGGAAAAAACAGCAAGATGTTAATCTGCAAGCATATTTTCTCCCAGAATGAGTCGGCAACTTGAAGCTATTTTTAAATTATTTTTGTATTTGCGGGCAGAGGGGAGGGTAAACTGCTTCCCACCATTTGCAGGGAATGAGCATCTCCGGATATCTCGTGCGAATGCTCTTGTCCTGCACTCATCAGATGTGTTTATTTGTGCTACAGACAGATCTGATCAGCGCTTACTGCGGTGTCATTGACCTACGGGTACATCTCTAGAAAGATTTTCTTATTTCAGAGAGGATTTGAAGCAGCCAAACCACTCTCGAGTATTTTCACCTGTGCTGGAAGAATCAGAAAATGAGAGGTTTGCTTCCCTCGAAAGAAATGGTGCCCTTCGCATGAGCTCGGCATGTCACAGCTTCTCCTTGTTCCTTACAGCTCTCTCCTTCACCTTGAAGAGACCCGTTGCACGCTGCGCTCAGCCCTTAGCTCGCTGCCAGGCAGTTGGGTCACTACCTCGTGCTTCTGGTTGTGCCGAGCGACTCCTTTTCCATCCCGTACGCAGGGAAAGGCGGCGGTGCCACGCTGAGCGGTGACGGGTGCTGGGGGTCTCTGAGCTGCCGTGCTGCACGTGCCTCCTGACTGCTCGGTGAGAGCAATCCATAGAACTTGGCTGCAGCTGGCATCTGAACATCCCGTCCCTCCAAAACTGCGCAGGAAGGGATGGTTTTTTATCAAAGTGATCACTGATGGGATGTGAGAGCGGCAGAGCTCGGCAGTAAAACACGGCGAGTGGTGCAGAACAGCAGCGGGGGCCTTGCTGCCTGGCTTGCTGTCGCTGCCGCCTGGACCGCGCGGCCGTTGCAGGATCGACAGTACCGCCGTCTGCCCTGCCCTGTTTCCCTTCCCGCTTGGAATAAAAAGTCTAGCTGGACTCTAGCGGGTTAAATATTTTCTGACGCGGTAATCAACAGCCTTGTTGGCGGAAGGATTGTGCTGCTGTTAGTAGATGCAGATCTCTGGTTTAGCCACCTTTCTGTTGAGCTGGGGGAATTCATGATGTAGCTGATGTCACCGATGCCAGCGAGGATTGCTGAGATGCACAACTCCTCCATTCGCGGGTGGTGGTAGCTGCTGGTTTAGATGTTGAAACTGAGGCAGAAAAGTGTTAAAGGGAGTCAAAACGGTGAAAGAACTGTTGCTGTATTTTAACAAAAAGTGAAGGATTTTTCCTTTGACGTTACAAAAAAGAGCTGTTAATTACCCCTTTGTGAAAGGTCTCCCGAAGCCACCAAGCTGCTCTCTGGGGTGTAGTCCTTTGTTCCAGGTCACCACCAGCAGCACTGTTCCACGGATGTCTTGATGCTCTATGGAAAAAGCCACATCTCCCTGTGCCCACCTCCTTCCTTCACCTACAGGTGAAGAGCTGACAAAGTGGCCACCACATCTGACGAGTCTGAGTGACCTCAGTGCTTCCTTTCATTCACACAGGGTACCTGAGTGTGGAGCACTGACACCCGGTGCAGGCAGAGGAGCTGGGTGCTGCTGAGCAAGCAGGGGTGCTGCTGAGCAAGCAGGGGTGCTGCTGAGCAAGCAGGGGTGCTGCTGGGTGTTCTCATGGCGAGGCTCTGCAAAAGCCAGTTAAGCAGTGTCACTGTAGGCCCTGTGCATGGGAGGGTGCTGCAATTCCCACTTCACCTTGGGGCTGGCAAAGCAAAGTGTACGTGGGGGGTGTAAAAACCACCACAATTTCCCCTAAGTAACTCTGGCCCAACGAATAAAATGTGTCTAAGGTTTATTCTTAAGCATTTAAAACTCCTTCGAGAGGAAGATTTCCCTTTAATTGTGGAGGGTTAGAGGCTGGGCCAGCCACTACAGGCATGGAAAGGTTTTCTGTCTGTTAGTGTTTGTCCGTGGGTTTTCAGCACTGGAGCATGGCAGTGTAGAAAGGTCTTGATTATTAGAGATGTCTGTTGGTCCTTTTGTTGCCCTTATATAGTTCTCTTACTTTTCCCTACTAAAGCATGCTTTGGTGTGGCGTTTAAAAAAATAAATCCATAATCTGCCAGTGTTCTCTCTCGACCACTTCAGCTCCTGAGTTCTAGTTCTAGTTTACAGTTGCTCATTTGTTTCTAGTAACTGTAAACTGGAACTTTATAGCTACAGCTCTAGTTTATTGTCATAACTTTTTTTTCTGTGTCTTGTCTTTTTCACATTTAAAAAAAAAATAGAAAATGAAGAGGATTCATTTTTTTAGGTGCAAGCACTGGTCCAGTCTTTGGGAGTTACTCAGCCTAGTAGTTTAGCAAGGAAAAAAACCCTGGCAAAAAGGAGAATCTGCTCCGTTGAGTTCTGTGTAATATAACTGGATTGTGCTGGGGAGTGTGACCGGTTCTAATAACAGTTAAATTCTGCAGGACATCCTCAGGACAGCAAGAGGTCCCTCTGTCACTCCCTGTTTGCTTGCCAAGCTCATGTCAGTCGCCCTCCCTTGTGCTCAGCGGGCCCCCTCTCCACACAGGCAGGGGAAATCAACCAGACACCAAGGGTTTCCTTCCTAAGATGTGTTGGCACAGAACCTGATCTGAAACTACCTTCAGAGGGTGACAGCCTGAACCTTCAAGTAAATACCTGACCTTGAAGAGTGATTCATAATAATGCACTTGTGGGATTTATTTATTTTTTTTTTTCAATGTTCAGCCCCACTTAATTTTTTTTATATGACAAAAGAAAGTTGGTGGTTAATCTCGGAATATTTTCCGGTTTGATGCACACCTTCTCCGAAGCAGTATAGCTGTGTACATGCCTATAATTAAATTTGAAATTAGGGAGACTTGGTGTCAAGTCAAGGAGACTTAAACAGTTTAAAAACAAAGGAAGTGTTCTCTTGAGTGACGCAAGTTGTATACAATTAGTGTGGATAAGCTGTCACATTTTGTATTCCCATTCCTTATTAAAATTGTCTCCCTTGCTTAGTGCTAAATGAGAGTATCACCGGTTCATGGCAACATGCTTCCCATTCAATCTAAGCCAATAAAAAACAAAGCTGATGGTACATGCTAAAAATGGGATATTAACCCATATGACTAATTTTAGGCTTAGAATATTCTTTTTTTTTCCTCTTTTGTGCTGTAAGAGGCTTATATTTTCCCTTACTTCAGAGTTCCCCTCCCAAAGCAAAGTGAGATTTACCTAGCGCAGTGTGGAACCGCTTACTTTGAGGTGGAAAAAGTCATTAGCTGTCTCCTGCTGAGACCTGGGGTTGGGAAAAGTAAATGGTAAGCTGCTGAAGTTGAGTGTGACAAAGAGGGAAATTATTGTTTATTATTTTACCGTTTCCTGTTTGGAGCTGTCAGGCTCGTTAGCTGAGCGTGTTACGTGACCTTTTGTGGTGCTTGGGGATGGGGCAGGAATTGAACTGTAAGAAGGAACTTGTTAGAAGGCTTGGATATCCCCCGAGTTCTCCTCGCTGTGCAGACTGACAGGCAAGCTGCACACCCCCGTCTGCTGAACCCTCTGGCTACTGCTGCAAGGAGGCAAAAGCAAAACCTTGCCTTCGCTGCTTTATCTTGGGCAGTTTTCTTCAACAACTTATAAATGTATTTATTTTTTTATTTCCTTGCAGTAACTGAACATCCTTAGCAGGAAAATCTTGCGGGCAGTTTTAGCCTGAGTGATAAGAAACACAGAGTACTTTGGGGGCTCTGGATGTGCCTGAGCAAACGCAATGTTCTGTGGGACCCGAGGAGGTGGATCAGTATTTATTTTTGAGGATGATATCCCATTAATGTCTCTCTATTGCTTTATGCAAGCCCTGTCTAGTTAGAAATGTTTCAGGGCTTTGGGGAATATTTCATAGGGGTGGTTTCTGCAGCCTTTATTAGGCTAAAGATGTATTTGTCCAACGCGACAGAAGTGGTTATATAGCAAAGGATGATTAAAAAAAGAACTTGTGACTCGTCAAAAGTTTTTACCTAAGAAGAAGGATTTTTATTCATAGGAACTTGGAAGCTTGCTGGTCTTAAACCAGGTATCCTGACAGTTTTGAAACCGTAATGTTATTTCTCTTGTCTTGTGGAAGGCTGTGGCATGAGTGGGGGCCTGCCTCTCCTGCCCTGTCACTTGTGACAAGTACGGGGTATACAGCAGCAGTGTTTCAGATGCTTCATCTGTTTATTTTTGATCTAACCTCTGGCCTGGGAAAAGATAGAGAGTGCTGTAGCCCATTTTCACAAAAGGAAAAGATGGGGAAGGTGGCAGCTGCGTGTCCTCCGGGGTGCAGCATCGTGCGCTGCAGTGTGGGGCTCTGACCCTCTAAAGGTTGAGAGGGGAAATAAGAATAACTGAAACAATTTTCAGCATGTAAGTGATAGAAAAACACAGAAATTCAGTCTCTGTTGATCCCCTGGTTATTTCAAGGCCAGGCTTGTAGTCAGGAATTGTTCAGCTGTCACTCACTACGTTAATAATCTAGGTTTCAGTAAAGGGTTCCTCACTCCTCGGTAGCAGAATTCGGTTATTCAGCTTGCAGAGCCTCTCTCTTTGCTCTCATGAGGCTTTGGGGGGGCTGTGCAAGTCCAGAAGTCCCTGCCTGCAGTGATGCCCTTCTTGTGTGGGGCAGGGAGGAGGTGTGAAGGGGGATACATCAAAGAAGAGAATGTGAGACTAAATTTGGGAACCTATTTCCTCTTGGCAGCTACTGGAAGCTGAGGGAGAAGTACAGATACCCCTGGAATTGAAAACCTAATTTTGAATTTGTATTAAATTCAACTCTGTGTACTTAACTACTAGGAGACTAGCAATGGTGTTGGCATTTCATACGTTAAAGAAAGATCTATGCATATCAAGTTAGAAAACCAGCAAAGCATCGTTTTGTGTGGTATTACCACTTTGTATGTAAATGGAGAGCAGCACCTTGTATTCACGAGGCGTTTTGCCAGGGCTTTGTGCCTTGCACAGTAAAATACTGGAACAAGGAAATGGTGACACATTTGTATATTTTCATAAACTAAATCCTTGACTTCTTTAAATGTAACCTTAATATGCACAATGCATAATTATTATGCCTTATAAGCATTTTTAACAAGACATTTTTTTGAGCAGTCACTAAAAAGCAGTAATCAGTAATAAAAATGAGGGCATTGGCACTCAGGCCACAGTAAAAGCATCATTAAACCGTAACTTCTAAGGTACACTACTTTAAATTTGCCTCATTACTGTGCAATTAGGGAGTAAACAATAAAATGACTGTAATTTTTCTGCAGTTTCTTACCCAAACTGCCTCTTTAATTAATGTTAAAAAAAAAGAAGTGGTGGGATGAGCCGAAGTCAAACCATCTTGCAGAATGATCAATGACCACTGCCTGCTCCCGGTCCTGTGAGTTGCTGTTTGCTGTGGCAGTAAAAAAAATGTGTTGCTGCCTTCAGCTACTGCGTGTGGTTTATCCCCTCGCTCAGAGAAGGACCACAGCTGGGGGGTGGCAAGGGACGGATCCTGCCCTTGCCCGAGTGAGCGGCCGTGATCTCTTCCTGCTCCTCTGGGAAACAGAAGCAGACCTCTAACTCTGCCCATGTCAGTCTAGAGACAAGAGGTTAATTACGATAGCAGTCACCAGAGGTCTGATTGTAATGTATATATGCTGTGTGAATTCTGTAATCCATAATTTTGCTTCCATCCGCACGGGTACGTGAGCTGTGGGTTTGGCACTAACAAAAACCAGCAGGGAAAATGCATTCCTGTGCTAGAGCTGCTCTGGTGAGAATACACAGTAACAGTCTCTTCCTATCTGCTAATCCTCTTCAGTGCTTGTTTGGTATACTGTTGTCACTGTGCCGTGTCATTTATGGCTGGTGACCATCATTGGAGTACTAGATATTAAGCAGACCATTTGAACAGCTATTAGGTATTAAGCAGACCAACCTATTGGCTTGCAGAGCTTGCCTTGCCAGTTGAAAGGGCTGACCTGTCATCTAACTGGTGGGCGAGCTAGAAAGGGCCCGTTTGGGCAAGAGAAGATGAGATGCCACAAAGTCTTGACCATCCTTCCGTGTGGTAGGATGCACTGAGGTTTTATTTGCCTTGAATGCAGTAATTCCAAGCTGAGTGGAGAGCTCTGTCTCTGCGGGTGCAGAGCGGTGATGGGTGAACTCAACCTCTGCTGCCTGTCATCTGGGGTCCAGGAAAGAAAAACCTGAATATACTTGTTTAGCACATCCTGTGTTACTGGGGTTTACACTGGTTGAGGTGCAGCTTGAAAAGCACAGGGATAACTGGGACATCTAACAGGTGTTTCCAGGAGAAACCCGCTTGGGAAAGGATGCGTTACTTAAGCTTTACCAGGAGAGCATGACTCTGGAGATGAATGAAAGTGTGGCCTGAGATGAGATTGGGTTTGAACGTTGCATTGTTAGTTAAGCGGTCGTTACTGACATTTTGCAGCTAAGTTAGAGATTTCATAAATACTGCAGATGAACCTTACGGATCTCATCTAATATCCCTCTGCCAGTCTAGAGGAATAACAAACCTTGCAGCATTTAGTGCATCAAAAGTTACTGTGCTAGCAACGTGAGTGCATCAGCCTGTAGCTCCTTTGTGCCCAGACTGTCTCGCACAACAGCTGAGGGTCGTGTTGTTTGGGGTGGCTGCCTCTGTAGAGGCTCTCGTGCCTGTGTCCCTCCTGTGCTGCAGGCTGGGGGTGGCCGAGGAGATGGTACGAACCAGTGCCATGGTTGGGGACAGGAGCCAAACGGTGCTGTGGTAATTGGAACTGCAAAAAGCAATTGAAAGTGGCAGACGAGGGATTGCCAAAGGTAAAATTGGGCCGTGGGATGGTTAGTGCTGCTGATAGAAAGGCCAGCAGAAGATTCTATAGTTGGGAATGCGTGAGAAATGTTCTCTGTATAATTAAAAAGATGACCTAAGTACATTGTTTTGAAGTGATGGAGAAACGTAGGTGATTTCTTTGCAGATAACAAAGTAAATTTATTTTTTTCAGCTAGTCATGTTTCCTGGAGATGTTTATCTGGTAATTGTGTTTGTCTGCAGTGTACAGATTGATGGCAAACTGATCCTGCTTAGTTTGTGATGTCTGTCAGGATCGCCGTGTTAGAAGGTACGACTTGACGTGCTGATTTTTCAGGTATTACCTTCAGGAATCCCAGCACCCCAAAGCAAGGACATCAGAGAGATCCAACAGCTGGACAAGTTTGCAAACACAGCGTGTATGTCAATCTGGGAGCAGCAAGCAGCCGTGCAGGGAGGGTATTGTATTTTTCTGTAGCTTGCATAGGTATCCGAGTATCTCTAGATCTTCCCGGAGTAATCTATTAAGCCTTCTTTGTCACCCCGAAAGTACCGAGCGAGGACAGTGAAGAAGGAGCAATTAAAGCAGAGACAAAAATACCTCCTTGTTGCAAAAAGAGTTCAATAATTTTGTTGCTTTGCTGAAGGGAAGGAAAACAAAACAAAAAGGGATGTAAGCTCAGGTACTAACTTTAAATTAGCTTAACTTGCTGATGCCTTAAGACTGGGGATTAGTGAATTTAATTATGGGAGCCAGGAAGCACATTAAGATAACGTTGGGCCTTAAACTAAAACCCACAAAGCAATGAAATTAAAGTTGGTGGTTTGTGTTCTGTCTTTATAATGGCCTTTTCTGACTGCAGTGCATCACCGGGGGCCCTTCCTGCTCCACTCGCCTCGTGGCGTATGCAGTAGAGGATTTTTTCATCTCTATTTTATATTAATGAATGAGTGACCTTTATGATGCAGGGAAAGGTCTGCTCGATTGTCACAATTGTACACGGACTGAAATCCGTTTTACCCAGTAATGACACAGGGGGTGGGCAACTGGGTCTGCTCATCCTGCTGCATCTCCCTCTTGCAGTCCAAGTCACTCTGCAGCTTCTCAGACACGACTGCAAAGCGCCGACCTGAGCTGAACTGGGAGGGCTCCAGCAAAGAGCGCTTGGCCTTCTGGTGAAGACAGGTTGTCATTAGGATAATACTGATGCAGCGCAGGAGGAAAATCTGATTTTTATTCCTGCTCTGCTTCGACCTTCCTGTTCAACCAGGTCTCCTATTCATTACTGGCTTTCCTATCTGGACTTCATTTTTACTACTTATTTTTTGAGAGACACTCGAGATTACACTCTTTTAGGACAGCTTTTATGGTGGGTCCTAATTCTTAGCCCGTTTGCTGATGAATTATGCAGTATTGACCTTTCTCTTGCCTACACAGAATGATGATTCTTTTCTTTCACTTGCTGCTGCGGAAGTCACACACCTATTACCATACATTTTTAACTTAAAAATGATACTTTTTTGTTGGTAGAACATAAGATTGCTTTCAAAGAGGAAGCTGATTTCATTGCCTTGGATTATGTCATCCTCTCCTGGGCTTTCTGTTACTTAATGGGATTTTTTTTGGTGTTTACTGTTTGTCTCTGTCTGGTGAAAATGCAATAACCCATTAAAGAAGAGCGCAGTTTAGAAGCACTGCGCCGTCCTGCTTCAAACCCAAGGAGCTGGGACTGCTATGTCAGTGAGTCTGGAGAGTTTCTGAGAAAAAGAAAGGGTTTGACTCCCCTTGAAAGACTTAAATCAAGGAGCTTGAGTGTCAAGAGAAATCTATGGCTGCATTTATCAATAAGATAAATAGATAAATGCTCGATACACACACTGAGCAAAAAAGTACATACAGCCTTCTAAGTGTTGGCACCACAGTGAGGAAGGGAGCAAATCTCAGGACTTCTTGTGTTTATCTTCAGTATTAGTCCTTGAGCACTCCCATGAAGCTTTCACTTTTCTGATTATTTCACAATTCCACGTTATTCCCCAGGAAGGAAGAGATCAAAGCAACCACTGTTAGAACTGTGGTCATGATAATGTTGGATAGATGGTTGGACTCGGTGATCTCGGGGGTCTTTTCCCCCCTTAATAATTGGAACAATTTGAATGTTTGTATTTGAATCTTATGATCCAAAACACATCTTCAGGGAAAAAAAGTGCAAACCTGCTCTTTGCAGTAATTAATTAGGACGTTGTGGTCATGTGAATTTCAATAGGGAAGAAAAGCAATGTGTATAACTAAATGACAAATGTAGTCACATCACTAGTAAATCAGCAGTCTCATAAAGAGAACTCTTGAATTCATTGTGGCAAATTATATTAAAGATACAGGGAAGAAAAGACTGAAACTCTGAAAAATAATCCTGCTCCTTTCTGCAAACCTCGTCTGGTCTTGTGGCTCTTATCTGATGAATTTAACAGTCCTCTTACCAGGGAGTAGTCTCAGCTTTATATCAGTTTATATACTCTTTGTTTTACGAATTATTGGAAGACAATTCTCTTTTCTATTGAACCATTAGCAAATAAAACATCAGGATTTTATGGTGCTGCTGAGTCCAGAGTCCAGCTGGTGTACCCCTTGCTGACAAGTCCCTTGCTGTCTTTGTTCCAGCGATTGTTTATTTCTGTGTTGGTTTGAATCATTAACGCTGACCCTATTTTTTACCAGGTAAAAATACTTGTTTAAATTACACAGGTAATAGTGGTTTTTCTTCTATCTTCCACATCTCTTCTAAAAGCATGCTTTAGAAGACAGCCCACCCTCTTGCAGCTCCTCCGAGTTCAGCTCGCGTAGCGCCTTCTTGAACCCCCCCCAGCCTTTCGAAGCCCGTGCGACAGCAGCACCCTATTGCTGATACCCCCAGGGCCTTTCTGGAGAGACAGCTGGAATTTCAGCCCTCCCTGGGTTTGACAAGTGTGGAATTGAGAGTTTGGGCTAACAGATCTTTCGATTGACTTGGGAATTCAAGAGATTTTACCTGTGTTATGTGCTGCCCTTGGGTTTTGTGGCTCGCACAGCAGTTTCTGAGCAGCTGGCTGTAGCAAGGTGTCAGGACACCCTCGGAAGGAAAGAATTGGCCTGGTCCTTAATGAAGTAAACTGACATATGGCGTTTAGAGGCCTCCGAGTTTTACAAACCTTCTGCTTGAGTTGTGACATTAGAGAGGGAAGAAAACTTGAGGCACTCCCACCTTCTGGTAACATGGGAAATGTTACATTAGCATGACATCTGACTTCCGAGATGCTACAGAACCTCACAAAGAGGTTCAGAGCCAGTACCATGCTCTCCAGCCTTCCAAAGACACATGATTTTACAATCTTCTTTCCCCATACTGTTTGCTGAAGTCTTTATTTTCTGCTTAGCATCCATCTGTTCTTAAATCTCTCCATTTTAAAGAACTCCTTATTCTAATAAACATTTTATTCCCTTTCTGGTTGTTTTCTTAAGGACCTCATGGTCACTACGTGGTATGCAACTTTATTCTCTTGGTATGCACATTTATTCTCCGTTTCCACCGCGTATTTCACTGTAATTCTCTCAGATTTGATTTTATTTTGTTCCAGTTAATTTAAAAGTGTAGAAGAGTTTAGCAGTTCAAGTTGTTGTGACAAAAACACTCGGGTCATTCAAAAACCTAATTAGTCAGCCTGGCAGGAGGTGTGGTACAGTGAAGGGATCATCCCATGCTGAGCCAAATGGCTTTCATTCTTCCTAGGAGCACTGCTGGTTTTCACTCTCAGGATTAACCAATGCAGCTGGAGACTGGAGGTTTCTGTGTTTCCAGCCTGTTTTGTGATGCTTGTATTTCAGACACTGAACAGGGACTTGTGACCTGCTCTAGGTGATCCTGCTCTGGCAGGGGGGTTGGACTGGAGGACCTTTCTAGGTGCCTTCCAACCCTAACGTTCTATGATTCTATGACTTACCACAGTGTGCATTAGAAAGCACTAAAAGTCCCTTCTCTGAAAAGGCTGTGTGCACTGTCTCGCCTCCTGAAAGAGCTTTACTCCCTAATTAAGAAAAAACAAACTGCAATTAGAAATAAAAATGAAGTCAAAGCATAACATCATATGTCTTGCAGGCTCATGTGAACACTCAGAGCACGTGGCTAATGGAGTGGCTTTGGCTGTTGGCAGGCACCAGGTCTCCTTCACACTCTTCCTCACCGGTACCTTCGCCTGCTGTTGTCTGGGTTTCTGACGGCGTCTCTTGGAGCCCCGAGTGTTGCAGTTTTTCTCTGCTGAGATGAGTTGTTGTCTCATTTTGACACTGTAGACGTTCCCTTGTCGCTGTCGTGGTGGCTGTTTCGGGGTTTTATTTTTAGCTGCGTGTCTTGGAAGTCTGCTGGTGAAAAGCCTGGAAAACAAAGTCTGGTTTAATGTCACAATAATGGCAGAGGAAATGGAAAACTGCTTGAGCTTCTCCTTACTCAGCACTCTCACAATTCCTTCAGAAGGAGGCCTTGTTGATTGTTCTGTAAATAGCAATTCTCATTAATAACAGGAATTTGCTTCCCGACTGTACGAGAACATATGTCGTACATGTTCACACCAAGTAAGTTCTCTGAGAAATCCTTAAATACCAAAGATGCTGCTCACAGTAATTGCCCTTTCAGAAGGGAAAAAGCTCTTGTAGTGCTGTTGTTTACGGCGCGCTCTGCGCCGTGTTTTCTGTAACAAATAAAAGCTCAACCACTTCTGTTAATCCTTAGCAGTGCTTTGTCCTGATACTTATTTAAGATGCCACACTTTGTCCTCAGTCTCCAATGACTTTTAAATCTGTGAAAAGTTCTCTAGAAAGTGATTAAAGGAAGGGGTGGTTAGAGATAGAAAAAAGGTGACCTTTTTAACGAGGGATTTTTTTTAACCTGCAGAAAACCTTGGATAGTAAAACTTCCCAGTAAAGGAGAAAAATACCTCTAATCAATAAATTACTTGTTTCCCTATCACGTCTCTGTGGGTGAGATGAGTTGCCCAACTCTTCCCTGTACTGAGATCATTGACCTAATGACTCTTAGACCTTTAAGAGGTCCTGTTCTAAAATAACCATGGGATAAGCCGTTTGTCTTCTGAGGTCATAAACTGCCAGAGACAGCAAGTGGCAGAGTGAGGTGAGGTGCTGGTAGCAGTGTATTGAGGTGAGAAAAACAAGCAGTGGCTGCTGGGTGTTATTTATAACTTCTGTACTTGACCTTCTGTGTCTTGCATTGTAAACCCATCTAGAAATACCTGTGGAATCCAAGAGAGCAGTAGTGCCAGTGACGGGCCAGTGTGGTCCAGCAATCTGAAAGACAGGAGGTGAGCCCCTTTGAAGCCCAGGACAGCTTTTATAGGTGTGGGAGTTGGAAGATTTCAATGCAGCAAGTCGTAATTTTGTGAGGGGCTTTTGAGCTGATCTGAAAAGTCAGGTGGCACTGCCTCAGCCACATGTGTGCCAGCTGTGACAGAGCTGGGTCGCAGTTGTTACACATGATAAATTCACGTAGCATTTAATAAAACAGGTGTTGCTAGGTGTGTTTTGAAACTTGCTACGAATAGCCAAAAATCTGTCCGGATCCTTGTGATCCTCAGTTGGTCCTGCATTACTCTTTCATTTTCCCTTTCCTGTTTGACTCATCACGCTTATTAAAAATCCAGTAAGACGTGACTGGTTTATGAAACCAGCTGCAGTAGTTCCTCGTGCTCCATCCAAACACATCTACAATTTATTGTAGAGCTATTAATGAGCCCTGTGTTGCAGTCCTCAGTATTTTATTGGGGTGAGATAGTAAATATGCTAGAAATACTCTTTATTCTGTGGTGGTTGTAAGTTCTGCCAAGTGTTTTTCAGCTGGGAGAAGGTGAAGTGGTAATGGCTGTCCCTTTTCCAGCAGGGCAGTGGCTCTATCATTTATCCATCGTGTAGGTGCTGGGTTTGACCTTCTCCTCTGGCAGAGCAGGTCTGAGCAGTTGGTGCTTGCAGGAGGGTGTAGCTCCTGAGCTGCTGAGCTGTCAGCACAGGCGAGGCTGTTGGAATTATTGTACTCAGGATGAAGTCCCATGTTCCTGGAGCAGGACTGAAGCTGCACCGTAGGTGTTACCAAATCATCTGCCTCTGACACTAGTGAAGCAATGCAGAGGCAAGAGTGGAAAACTTTCCAGTTCAGGTGAAAAGCAGCTCTTCCAGCAGAGAAGGAATGTTTTTCTTCCTTCAGATGAATGTCTTAATCATCGGGCTGTTGGATGAGAGCCTGATGGTACCATTCCATGGAATGATGGAATGGATTGGGTTGGAAGGGACCTCCAAAGCTCATCCAGTCCAACCCCCCTGCAGTGAGCAGGGACATCTCTACCTAGGGCAGGTTGCTCAGACCCCCATCCAGCCTGGCCTTGAATGTCTCCAGGGATGGGGCCTCCACCACCCTCCTGGGCAGCCCATTCCAGTGTCTGTCACCCTCAGATTAAAGAACTTTTTCCTCATGTCTGATCTAAATCTGCCCTTTCCTTCATTTCAAGCTGGATCTCTTCATTCCCTTTCCTCATTTACAAGAGTATCCACAAACAGATGTGTAGAACAGAGATATCACACACAAAAAACCCCACCCCACCTCTGGGCTCCTGTTTTGTGCTGGTAAGTGGAACGTGCCCTGGAATGCACTTTGTTTGGTGGGATCCAAGCTCCTGTCTTTAGTGGTTCACAACAGTCCCAAGCTGGTGCTTTCAGCTGTCCGTGCTCAGGGTATTTCCCTGGCCTCTCCCCTGGAGATTGGAATGCTGGAGTTAGCCACTCTTGATGACTGGTAGCCAATTTCAGATTATATTTACAGAAAATTTTAGCTCTCCAGAAGAATGCAAATCTTAAAAGAAAGGGTCTAAGCGTGCCAAGGTAGTGGGTTAGGACGTGTTGGGCTGGGGCACTTGTACTGTCTGCTGTTGAAGAGCTGAAGTTCTCTCTTGTGGCAGCAAACCCAGGAGCTGCTCAGCCTTGGGTGTGTTTGTTCTGTGGTGGAGTTTACTCTTTACTTTCAGGCACGGGAAGCAGCTGCTGGTTTTACCTCACGGGAAGGTTAAGGTTGACTTCTAACAGCTTTGTCCCATCCTGCTCACTGCTCTTCCATGATCTCCTGACCGTTGCAGTGCTCGCTGTCTGATCTTGATGGAGGTGCCCGTGTCAAAGCACAGGCTCTCCCAGCACAGCAGCGTGTCTCCCACAGTGCTCAGCAGTGGAGGCTGAAGAAATTCAGAACAGGGCCGGTACCTCTGTTTCCTCACAACACCCTCCCACCCTTTAGCAGCATCCCATCCTCCTGTGATGGATGTGCTCTTAGGTGGCAAGGTGGGGAGTTATTTGTCATCTCCAGAGGCTGCAAAAGAAACTGCTTATACTGGTTGTACAGGAAACTGATGGTTTGGCACTGGAGCAACATCTGCATAGCACGCTGCTCCTCTCGTCCTTTCCCTGGATGGCAGGTTACTGATAATATGTTGCTGAGCCTTTTTTCTGTAGTTCAAGGTGGTTATTTATTGATCTGCTTTTGGCAGTTGGTAAAACGCCAACTTTTAGTATTAGCTACTGGCCTTGTTTTATTGAAACCTTATAAAATTTTATTGTTTCTCTTCAGTGCTGAGAAAATGCATAAATGTTTCTCCCAGAATGGTTTAGAACAACGCTTTTTATATTTTTCTGCCTTAACCCTTAAAACTCTCGTGCAGATTTTAGGAAGATTCCCTTGCTCATCCTTCTGGCAGCATTTGAAAAGGAAACCCTTTAAAGGCAGTGACCTGTCTGCAACAGTGCTGGGGGGAGGGAGCACTGCAGGGTGTCTGGCACCCACTGGAGAACTGGTGACAGATGTGGCGAGGCTCTATTAGCAATCAATCTTCCTGGGTTATTAATGGCCAGTTGCCACGCGTCGGTGTCTGGGTATTGATAAAGGGAATAAGTACTGAGGGTTTTAATAAAATATCCTGACCCCTATTACTATGAACAAGTTTGTAAAGAGTCTCTTGGAAGAATTTCAGAGCATCGCTTTTCAGGGCTGGTACAGGACTCAAAAGTTCATACGGATGAGAACTTGGAGAGTATCTTGCAGGTGGTTAAATATGTTGTCATTTTAAGTTGTCCAGCTATTCTGTATCTGTCTTCTTAGTATCTACTTTGACAATTTCACTATAAACATCATGCATTTACATTTTTGCTCTCCCTTTGTCACCCAGCTAGACTGATGAATCCCTGTTTGAGTGAGAACCCTCCTCCCAGAGCTTTGTAGAATTGTCCTCTTGTAACCTAGTCCTAGTGCTGCAAACTTACCCATATTTAGCCTGACCTGGTCCTCGAGGACACTAAAGATTTATAATTGTAAGACCCGAGGAAGCAGTGATGGCAATGGCGTCTGACCTTTTGTGTCACAAAAGCCATTACCTTCTACGGGGGGAAGTAATTGCTTTGCTCGTGTCCCGACAAAAAGCTGCCATATTGTGTGGTGCAAATATTAGTAGTGAAGGAACAGAAAATAAAGGGCTTGAAAAGTTACTAAACGTAAGCTGTTCCTCACCATGTAAACTTTGGGTTTGAGTTTTCCGTAATTCTGTACGGAACAGTTGACTTTCATAATCCTAAACTGGGTAATAAAGGCTTCATCAGCTGGCAAGAGCATAAATGGAGGGAGACAACAGCAGACTGTGACAGTGTCGAGAAGAACCGGGGCAGTCAAATTTCCTGGTGTTGCTGATGCTGTTTGACAACTCTTTGTATCTAATGATCAGTTTATGGTGTCAGTTTGATTAGCTCCATTTAAATAACTGACCAAGACCTGGTTGCAATATCCAGCAGGCTCAGAAATTTTACCTAATGTGGCTCCTCCCAAAGAGTTAAAAGAACTAATAGAACACACTTATAATAGAGGCAATATTGATGACTTTCCCTTCACTAAATCATCTAGCTAGTATTTGGGGGGAGCTGCCTATGCAATTAACATTCCAGCCTAATGAACCTTTGGTGGATGAAGGATCATAGTAAACCAGCAGACTCTGCCCGTTCCTCTGCCTAGTGATGCTTCGTATTTCTCTGGAACCGTGGATTTCATTGGGGTTTGCTGCTGGAGAATGGCACCGCTTCGACAGCGTCTAACAGCCACAGAAGCAGATTGTGAAAGCAGGGAGGGCTGAGTGTGTTCTGCTTTATTTTGGGGTTAATTTTTCCCAGGCAGTTCACTTGTCTCGAAACCCTGCAGTACTGCAAACCCGGCACTGCAATCTTTGTGTAGAAACTCCTGGCTGCAGGCTTAGCCTTTCTATTACTCACCTTCTCTGGTCGTACTCGGAGACCCAGAGGAAAGGGGTTGTATAACGTATAGTAGCTCATTTCAGTTGGGTGTAAACAGATGGGAGCAGGAAATGAGAAATAGTGACAAACATTACACACCTTGTGTTCTTTGTAATCAATTCATCTGAACACCGAGTTGCTGTGTCTGTGTGCAAAATCAGTCCTCGGCTAATTTTAGAAGCACAATTTGGTTTATGTTTGGCATCTCTACAGCCTTTGGCTTGTCCCCTGTGGCACTAGGCATATAAAATATATATATATTTTTTTAGAGAGCTCTGTTTGCTTTTGTGTATTTCTTGCACCAATTAAATGTTTTCATTTCCTATCTCCTAGGAATTTGCTTCTGTTCTTAGTTTGCTCTTGTCTCATCCCCTCTACTTTGTTGCAGATGTTGTCACTGCTGCTCACAGGCAAAAAAGCAGTGGTGCCACGATGGAGAGGGCTAAAGATCAAACTACTTCCTTCATTCTTGCATCTTGTTACACCAGTATGGGTAAAACATGAGTATTACCCCCCGATACTGCAGGGTGTCCTGGAGGCACAGTCCCAAAATTTGGTGTCATTTCCAAGGCTGTAACACCAGGACCTTGTGGCTTCCAGAGGTGCTTGGTAGAGATAGAACAATTGAAATTCAGTGGTGCTAGTCAAGGTCAAGAGCAAAGTACTCCCATTCTGTATATTACAAGCAGCAAAATATTAGAATTGGAAAGCAAAGTCATGGCCACAGAAGAAATCCAAAAGTAACAGGAATTGCAGACGCTGTCTGTTGCCAGCTCTGCATCATTATTCAAGAGCAGCACTTGTCCAAATTCATCTCAGTAGGGAAAGCAGCCCGTCAGAGGGGTGACCTGGCCCAGTTGCCATGGGTGCTTATTGTAGGCGAAGGAAGGAAGCTTGATGATAAGGCAGTAGCCCAAGGCAGGTCTGAGCAGGGGTGAAGGCCCTTCTTCAGAGGAGCTGTATGAGCTGTTGATGGAGTCCTAGAGGATTTTCATGAGGCAGTTTTCCTTCAGTCAGTTGTCATTGCTGAAGAACTCCGTGATGAGCGAGGGGAGTGTTGGATCCGGCAAGCAGAGGGGCTGAAGGCACCAGCCTGGAGGACTCTGCTGGTGGAATTACCCACCTGGTGCTTCTCAGCTAAGCAGCTCCAACAAAGGATGGTTTTTGAAGGTGGTAGGATGAGAAATGACCGAGGCGTACACAGAGTATCCTACTGTAACCCCAGGGGCTTGTACTGATGGGGCTTCTCTACAAATGTGCAGTCTCCCAACTTCTTTAGAAGGCTCCGGGTAGAGCTGGAAAGCCGTGAATCTAAACCATGAATTGAGGCACATTTGGCATTCAGGTGCAGGCCTCACCTTGCCAAGAAGTCCCCGGCATGAGGTGACAAATTGACCAGGCTGTTTGGAATGTCAGAGTGGGTGTGCTCTGCTGTCTGCAGAGTGCAGGGCTGTGGATGCGTAGCGGGAAATCCAGGTGATAAAAGCACAACTTATGCAGAATCAGTTAATTCTCCATTTTGTTGGTACAAAGTGAAGGATATTGCACCATGTCAGCACGTATCCATACAAATAAGATCTTAAATTATTTTTCTTATGCCACCTGTTCTGGCAGCTAAAATAATACAGAAATTTATATTGTATTATTACTTGAAAATGGAAGCAAATGAAGCAGAGCCGTGTAGCAGTCGTTTTCATTCCGTGCTACCTGTTCCCCTGGCAGGTCTCTATTAGCCATGATCAGTGGCAGTGCAGGCAGGGCTGCTGCTGCTGCTTCTTCTCGGGCTTCTGGACAAACGTTTGCACTGGAGCTCATTGATTCTGGGAAATCGGGATAGAGCTGCCACTGTGTTTACTCCTCTGACTATTTGCTTACCTTACGTTTGCAGAGGCTGATTGAATCTGAAGGTAAACAGTGTAATATTTCCAGCAGACGTATTGAATTCAGAAGTCTTCCATTCGTCCTCTTGAAATTTCATATTCTCTAAAGAAAAGATTGTAGTTGGTGTAACCAAAATGTGGAACAACTTCTTCAGCTGTAGAATCATAGAATTGTCAGGGCTGGAAGGGACCTTAAAGATCATCCAGTTCCAACCCCCCTGCCATGGGCAGGGACACCTCCCACTAGAGCAGGGTGCT
>JANHFX010002509.1:0-26168 GCA_027560015.1 Chloroceryle amazona
AAACATGGGGTGTTATCACTGCCAGCAGCAGACACTGTCTATGAAAACAGGCTGCTGACTTCAGACAGTGCAGTTAGAAGCACTGAGCTGAAAAGTAAAACCACTGAACAGAATTAATTCTGTTCTCACTCAAACTAGGACTTTTCTGAGCACAATATTTAAAATATCTAAAAAGTGTAACTTTAACTGATAACTAAATAAAACTTCACAGAAATTGCAAAAATACTTTTGCATTATTATTATTATTATTAACAGAGTTAGTTCAAGACAACATTAGCACACTATCACCACTAATCAGCACTGGTCTCTAAAAATACAATGTAGCCTTTAATTTCTAAACATAGCAAGATCTTTTAAATCAGGGTCTCAGCTGCTAGTAGACTTATTTTAATCGACTCACCTGAAGTTTTCAGCATTGATTATAAAAAATACTGGCTACTTTTATATACATTAAAAATATGCAGTCTGTAATACCTAGTTCTTTTAAAATTCCTACCTCTGATTGGAGTGAAAATTTAAAATTTTGAACTATTTTCTATCTATCTCCTACGAGACAAGCAACAACTTCAAAAAATGATAAAAACTTGATACTGTTTGTCAACCTTATTGGACACATCATGATGGGATACAAAAATGAACTTGACAGAGGGAGCATACCTTTCTTTCAGCTGTGTTAGTGTCTATAGGTAGTTGGAATGATAAATACTGTAATAATAAAGCATCATTTCAGGAAATAACTGAAATCAAGGATATTGGGCGACTGGTTAGAATTTGCAAAGAAAATATTTCAGTCCTATATCTCATTCATCTACTCAAAAATCTTTAAAGTAGGCATTTTCTTTCATCTACATATGAACAAATTTTCTGTGTTGCCAGAATCTAAACAAAAGCATGAAGAATATCCTACTATAAGTTCAGGCATTATTCTCACTTTGGAGACTAGTGCCTAAGAAGTTTCCTTCAGTCTAGAATGCAAAGTGCTAAGCTTCTCTGGGAAGATAATCTTCATAGAAGCTCTCATCATAAAAAGGAATCTGATACTGCTTCTTTACAGCCCTCATTGTCTATCTCCTACCTATCTCCCACCTACTGCCAGATGCTTAGTAGTATTTCTGTACACATACATTAAGCAAGTTATCTTTTTATGCTTTCTTTTTTAAATTTATTCTAATGAAACAAAATCACTTTAGTAAACCCCAGAATATATACTATTCTCATGGCTAAGCAACTTATGTGGAAATCTGTCAGTCAGGATCCTGAACAAACCTGTAATCTTACTGGCAAAATTTCATTCATAAACACGGAGAAATATCTGACCATATTAAAAATTCTGTCTTTATTAAAATTATATGGGATATGTTCTGTGCAGACTTAATTGGTATTGATAAGGGAGATGAAGTACCAGTGTAATATTCCACAATTAGTTGTGTGTTAGATCTGTTGAGTCTCTTTTACAAGTGCAGCTCTGTGAATTGCTTTAGAAAGTTAAACCTTAAAAGCCATTCATATGTGATTCAGGCATTATTCTTTAATTATTATTAAAACTGCAGTCTATAGTAGGAGAAAAAAAAGCAATGCTCAGCTAATCACACTCTTATTGTACTCTCATAGGGAGACTTCATTTGTGAGTTTCCCAAAAAGGACGACATAGCTGTCATGGGTTCATGATTCCCGCTATTCATTTCTTTTTCTCTTCATTAACATGTCACTAATTCAATCTGTGAATGCTGTGTCATAATTATATTTTATATTTCTCCCCATTAATGTGGAACAAATTACAACATTTTTAATTTCCGAAAAACTCCAGTATTATTTCTGCTGCTGACAACAAGTTCATAAGGTAGAGCTTTCAGTTCCTCCAGCCACTGCCTCCAAATTAAAGACATTTTTTGTAAACATAAAAACAATATACACAGAAAATAATCATTCCTCATCATACCTTTAGAAGGATGCTAGTTCTTGAATTAGGAAGATTATCTTTTTCATGACACTGTTTCTTTCATAGTTTTACTTCAATGTGTTTTCTAAAAACCCAGACCATTCATAATGAAAATTAAAGTGCAAATGTATATAGTCTAAGCTAATAAAAATACAGATATCTATCTTGGTTCAGAACTATTATTGCTAAAGCTAAAATGAAACCACTTCTGAGACTGGATTGCTCAAAAGATTAATAATATCAGGCAGTTTATCACAGAAATCTTTTAATATTCTTTGGCAGTTGTCAAAGTTGTTACGATACTGCTTCCCATTTTGAAATAAAATGGATTTAGTTGATTCAGTCCTCTTTTCAAGAGACCCTATTCCACTTCATAAAACAGAATTTGGTACTGTATGGAAAAAGCACCAAATCTTGAATATTAAAAAATAAAATAAAATTAACTTCTCACTCCTCTAAAAGTACCAAATGCAAGCATATGTTGTCCATTGGAAGTTTGCAAAATCACTCACTAACCCAAGGCTTAGGTGGTGAAAATAGTTTTTTATTCTCCTGGACCCCTATTCTAAAATGAAAATATTACTTCAAGTGTAATAGTGAATTTATTCTAGAGCAATAAGCTTTATGTCTTCTATAAAGTAATGATGCTGACATTTTATATATATTCTCCAGACTCTCAGTGAGACCTCATTCCAGTCATGTATTTATGATCCATGAAATCCAAATTCATTTTGCAGTTACAAGGAGCAAATCTGCTCATCCTAGACATACAGTCTCAAATCCTAGAATTCTTGGGATGTTATTGACAGCAGAAATTTTAACTCTACCTCAATCTACGGTTCATTTCCTGATTTGCTTGATTGCCTAGAATTGTCCTTAGTAATCCTGGGATATGTCTATGTTATGTCTACATTAATTCAGTGAAATAGGACCTATTCAGCAGGTTGAAGCAGCTGGTGCTTGGCCCCACAACTACACAATTTGTAGCTCAGTTTTTTTTCTTCAGACACATTTAGTCTGGTCTCCTGGTACAGCACAGCATATAAGTGTAGCAATGTTGTCCAAAAAATCAGACAAACCTGAAAGTTCTAGTGAATACTACAAGCACATCTGCTGCACACCTGGCGTGAAGTTTGTAGTTTGTTTATTTCCTTGTTTCTTGGTTGGTTGGTTTGTGTTGTTTGTTTTTAAAGAAAAAAAAAAAAGAATTAAAGAAATAAAAGAAATGGTACTTCATGCAGACCAAAGTTCTATGAATTTAACCAATTTTCAGTGACTGGAAACGATTGAGAGATTCACTTCAGACTGTGCTGCCACTCCAAATTGATATCTAGCTTTGAAGGAACTAACATGAATTCTTTTTGTGTTCCCAAAGTGGATACCAACAGATCTAAGCGATGCAATAACTGGAGTCAGAAAATGAGCAAAACTGAAAGTAAAGTATCTTCATGCATTCTGAAGTTGTAGCCCAAATGTTGTTTTCACATTTTGCTTTTAGTAGTCAATCTATCACAAAAGAAATTCCATACATCTGTTCACTATTATCTTGGGTAGCTGTTTTATCCCCTAACACATCCTCACAGGGTATACAACCAATTATTAATGTAAAACTTGCCTTTTGAACAGGATATAGGTGTTCTTGAGAGCTTTGTTTTTTCTGTTGCTCTCACATCTCTTACCGTAATAGTGTCCATAGTATAAATGTTTCCTTTCCTGTGCTGCTTTCATTTTCAGGGTGCAAATCTTCAGAGGAACCTCTTATTTCAGTTTAGTTTTAAAAAGTTGTACACAAAAATTTGCCTTTTATTTGCCCTTGAAGCCAGGTGAAGGTTCATTTCTGAAAATGAAGACCTAGAGCACTAATTCACTGTAGGTCATGCTTTCCAAAATTACTTTGTTCTGAAAGATAATTAAGCAAACATGTAATATTCTTATTCAAGCTAATTTCTGAAGTTGATATAATTTCTATCTTGGTAAGGCTGGTATGATAACAAGAGTATGATTATTTCATCCTGATTTAGTCATTTCATTTATATATTTAAATTTCAGAAATAAAGTCCATTCTTCCAGAACAGAATAATAACGAAGTCCTATATCCACTGCGTATCATCATCGACAGATATTTTTCAATATCACTATTTCATTTCTATCCCTGAAATTTCATAGTATTCTGTTTCTGACCTGTAAGTTTAGATAGGTAACCCTAATGGATCATATTCTGCATTGCTGTTCCTTACTTATTTATACAAGGGATAAGTGAACACACATCTCTTAGACTTGTTGACACATTCATAGCTGTTGGTTGATATTTTATTAAAGACAGAAATATTGCTATATAAATTATATGCACATACCAAACCTCCACATATCCATCTGTATCCCCCACAGCCACAACATGAAAGTAGAGATGCTACGAGAAACCATCAGTATGAACGGATGAAAAAGAATAGGATGAACAAGGTTTCTCTAGACAACAGATTTGTTAGGGACCATAGATGACTGATGGTAGTCAGTAGCAGAAGGCAATTCCAGAACTTCCAGTATTTGCCACCCTGGAGCTCCAATGTAAAGAGGAACAGGGCCACCACCGGCAAAGGGGAAACTACGCTGTGATTATTAGTGAATCCTGCTTTCCTACCTGACACTGTTTTAGAGGGGCATCTGAAGTTAATCTCCCTCATGCCTTGCCCTTCCTGTTGTGTATATAACAAACATGACATTCTAAAGGACCAAAAAAAAAATCCTTCTTTGTATTTAATGTTGCTATTCTGTACCCAAACCTTGGTTGTCAATATCAGACACTACTCTTGTTTATATCAGCCCTTCCCACAAACAAACAAAGAAACAAAAAGTATGTTCTAACACTTTTTCCTGGGTTTATGTTTTGATAAAATAGTTTTGGTCCTCTAGCAGAGCCTTTGTGATGACATGACTGAACACCAAACAGACAACTATTCTGACTAGACACCTCTGGCTTACATTGACAAACAGAAACTCTTCACTGACACAGAGATGATATGACAGACACTGAATCTTGCTGTTCCTTTTCACTAGGTCACTTGTCCTGTTTCTGGTATCCAGCTGCATGACAGTTCTCCAAAGTATACTGATTCCTTCTTGCAAACTTGTGCCTACACCAGATAACATTGGAATGACAGGGCTTTAATGGGATGAAAAAGGTTGAAAGAAAGTACATAATGATGTTAGACAAATATGAACTCTATTTTCTCTACAAAACTGCACCAAAATTATCATATAGTGCTATTACCAGCAGAGAATCTGGGAATCAAGCAATGCAAATCATTTTGTGTATTTTTGATATATATAGTAGTCTGTGATTATGTATTGTTATTTGTTACATGGTATTATCAAGGAAATTAATTATGCCATTGTGTTTATGTACAAAATGTAGTTTTATTGACTTGACTCTTTTTCTTTTTTTTTCTAATTAATACTGCAGATGAATTCTCATTCAGACACTGTTTACAGGACCTTATAAACTGAGCTCAAGAGTAGAAACAGTAAATTCTTATTTGCTACTCTGAATGAAATACAGTAAGAAGGAAAGTTTTTTGGTGTTCTGCTAAAACAAAATTAAGAACACATTGCAACTGAAGATCTGTTAACTCAGTATTAAAATAGTTCTTTTTTCATGAAAGAATTCTTTGTTCATTGCCTTCTTCTTCCACATGCTGTTGTAAAAATCACTGTTTCAATACACATCTGACAGCCCACTTTGAACTGTACACTATCTGTCATTCCAGCTAACCTTAAGAGCCACAAAAAATAAGGAGCATAAATTTATTCATCTACAGATAAAAAAAAATAAAATAGTGTTTAAAATGTCAGTCCTCTTTTTTCAAAAACGGAAATATGTTGTATGAAAACTAACAATGAAAAGAATTTTCTTCATTGTTCCCATTTTTATTATTATTAATTCATAATAAAGCAAACCAATATGGACAAAGTAATGAGAAAAGGAGACTCATTAACATGAACTACTCTCGTTGTATAAAGTTGTAGCGTTATTGAACTAGTTATTTTATGCTCTGGTGATGGTTTACAGGTAACCAACATTCCTGTAAAAGGGTAAGTTAAAAAAATGCCCTAAGAATTAAAGCCAAATATATAGCACAATGTGTTGGTAGAAACTGAACTTCACAAAGTAATTCACTGTACATTGAATTGCAGAGATAAAAGGTAGTTTCAAACTATTTGGCATTGTAATTACAACATTAGATATTTTTAGAGAACTTTGGATAAATGTCCAAAATGTAATGGATAATAGGCAGTAAATTAATGTATTATCTGTTTTTTCAATCACAGGGAAATCCTGTTCTTCATGCTGTCTTTTCTGACATGATAACCTTGTGTTTGTAGTACCACTTTGTGCCTTATTACTGCAAGTATGAGGACAGCCAGACAAGATGACAATTTGACAGGTCATTTTGATATCTACCTTCTTCTATTACAAAACAAACTGTTCCTTATGCAGCAAATCTGGAGATAGAAATAACTGGGAATTTCCCAGCATCAAATTTGTGAAAAGTTCAGGCTCTACTCTCCAAAGAACGTCCTCTGAGTCAGCTGTAGATTGTAGTAGCACAAAAATAGAATTCACATATGCACACACCACAGCCAAAAGTAAAAGAATTTAAATCTTTCCCTGTCAGTGGAAATCAATTCAGTGACAGTGTCTGGTATTTCATTGAATTATATTTACTAATGTTCATAGTTACAGTTTTAATAACAGCAACATAAAAATCTACCCTAGATTCTTTGTGATCCTGTCTTTTCCCATGATGTTCCAACTTTTTAACACAGTATGTCTCATCATTAGTTGGTATTTTATGAGAAAAATAAATTGAGTTCAGAAAGGAGAAAGCAGAAAGGACAGCTAACGATGTTCTTTTTTTGTCCTAACAATGTTTTGGGAGAGTTGCTTTTTGATTTTGGTAGGATTGTTTTACTGAGAACTTAAGTATGTAAATCCCTCATCTCTTCCTTATTTATAGCCACCTGAAATCCCTACTCTGACTACCTTAGAAGAATATCGTAATGTCACAACTAAAAGATGAGTCCAGGTGAGAAATAGCATCAGAGGATGTGAATTCAATTCCCTTGAATTCTAGGTTCCCAATTAATGAAAACCTGAAGGAAATAGGATTACCTGTGCTATGACACTTCAGCAGTGAAACTCATTAAACATTTCCAAATATATAGCATTTTGGATGTATTCAACACCAAATGTTTGTACTTCAACAGAAGAAAGGAATTTATTCTTCAAAGTGTAAGTTTTCACGCCAGGTAAGAGAAACTTTTATCTAAATAACTACCAGACATAGGTAACTCTATTAACATGACTGGAGCTTTTCAAATGCACTAAATATTTCTTCATGAAAAAATAAATCGCAGTGCTTAAATACGTATTCCCATTTAATGGAAAATTAGTCTGGATACATTGGCATGTACACTACCTAATGAATTTTCATTTATCAGAGCCCTGGAAAACCTCTTGAAAGTGTCCATTTTGGGAGCTTGGAAGAGCATTTTTCTCAGGAGTAACTAAGGAGTTTGTCTCAGGAGAACACTCTCTGGTTCAGTCTGGCTGGGATGTTGGGTCTTAAACACCTACAGTCTTACATGGAGCAGATAAAGTTACCGGCAAGGGAAAGACATTTTGACTCTGTAACCCTATTGCAAATTCCTCTGTAACCCTATTGCAAATTCCTCTGAGTTTATTTCTTCCTTTCTTTTTTAAGATAAGTATTGGCCACTCTTACTCCCACCTCATGCTTCCACATTTTAGGAGGAACAAACCATAGCAAGTCAGCCTGGTGTTGACTTTTACTACCTTTATAGACCACTGTGAGCAACCATATCATAAGGACTCCAGCAACTGAGATAGAACATTCTGGAGAACTCCACCCAAAGTTGTAAGTCATTTTGTCCTAATAAGACAAAGTAGCAATTTTTGAAATAATGTAACATAAATAATTATTCATTGATTTTCACAGGAATGTAAGTAAAGTCACTGTCTAATGCTGGCATATAAGTATAGAGGAGTGCTGATGATAATGAATTCTAGAAAAAACAGATTCTCTTTTAATTTCTTGGTGACAAAGAATGTTCTAGGGTAGACAGTATATTAAAATGCAGACACTGGCTTACACAGGAAATTGTATTTGCTTGAAACCTTGTCCTTTTCAGTGTAGTTTTGACTCAACCTTACATGTTGACAAGACAGGAAGAAAACTTCATGAACACAATCTGAGGAGAACCAAATTCATTCTTAATATACCTCCAGCAATTTGTATCAGCTGTGTTTCACATAGTCATCATTACCATGGAAAAAAATAATCAAGGAATGCACCATCCCTAAACACAAACCTTGCAAACATAACAACATTTAGTTCTAGGCTGGACTTTCAGATCAGACTATTCTACCGGCTTCACAAAAGCTTCTCTTCATTTTCCATTTTAAAGGATTTCATCTCAAATCACTGATTGTCAACATTTTGTCCCTCAAGGTCTACCTTCTCGAGACAGACAGCAAGCTGAACAGTACATCCTATAGTGGCTACATTCTGAAAACTTTATGTATGATTTTCTTCTGTTCACATATGGATATGAAATCAAACCCACATGAGAGTTTTGGGATTAACTTTGTTGACATAGGAGTAGAATTTAGAGACATACATAAACTACTCACTAAAACTCAATAGATTAAATATTCCGGGGTATATTTAAGTAAAGAAATCTGACTCCTGTCTATCAAAGGACAAGCAAACAAACAAAAATACCAACATCCAGGTTCACCAAGATAAGACTAATGGCATACTGAAATCAAAGAATGAATGAACAGATTATTTTCTTACTTGTTCTTTCACCCAGCCACATTGACTGTCTGTTGTTTTGGTTTGCTTTTTTTCTCTCTTGGGTATTGCTTTATGAACAGGATACTTACAACACTTGTAAACTGATGTTGAAAAAATTTTTGAAGTTAGTGGGTTTTAAAGACAGGTTGATAACGTTGCACTTGAAAGTACTTCTCCCAATTCTAGTATGCATTGTCATTTCTATATTGTTTCTGGTGTATGATCAACTCAGTTAGTACTAGGCCACCTGTTACACTGGAGAATGACATACAGTGCACTATTAGCACTGATAAATAATGTATAATCCTTCTATATCCAAATCAGTGCCATTGTTTTGAAGATAAAACTCTTTTTTAGATGCTGAGATTATGTCAGGGATCATAAGCAATCTATTCCATAACTTTGTCATCTTTCTGTCACCTCATTGCTATCCTGCATTACAAAGTTTATTAAAAACTCCTATAGTTGGATAACCTCATATTTTATACTATTCTAGACTAATCAAAGTGCATTCATGCTAATTTTAACCTCATAAAATTACACATTACTTTCTTTCCACTCCTGCTATTACAAAAGCCAGTCTTTCTGCTGCAGTTGCAAAAAACTGTATGACATACTGACACTTTATATATGTAGCAGAAAAACAGCTAGACCATGACTTTTAGGCTGTCCTTTATATTAAGAGGATGAATGAACAGTTCTGTCTTTGCTCAGCCAACACAGTAATTTCATTTCTCTGGGAACAGTTATACCTCTATGTCTCCAGTTCCTCTGGATAACAGTCCAAGTGTAAATGAGATAGGAGAGTAACAGCAAACTTGAAATGAGAACATTGTCTCATTCCAGGTTGAAAAGATTTACCCCACAGACCACTTTAATACACATTTGTCCTTCATTTTAAGGAAAGGTTAAAAAAAAAAAAAAAAAAAAAAGTAGCAATAAAGAAAACGGAATGAGCATCAACATGAATGTTTGTCACTGAAGAAACTCATCTAACAGTTTATTACATATGCAGGTCTGTTTCATGCTTTTGCCTTTGGAAAGTTTCTGCTAAAGAAGAAAGAATAAACTGATCCAATTATTTTATGATTCTGTTTCTAGGAGTCCTTATGGTGAGCTCAGTGTTTCCAAAGTGTATACAAACACAGGGGAAAAAAGTTTTCTCAAATCTGATTTGTAAACTACAGTGATTTTATTTACAGGTGTACTATTTAAGAAACTTTAAATGAGCGCTTTTTCACAAGATAAATATTGAACACTGTTTTTTTTCACTCTTCATGATGTGTTAAATTATGTTCCCAAAAAATCGAGGTGCTGACAGAATCACTGACTGATCTCGAAAATCCATTTCATTGTTACGCTATTGAACTGATATACCAAGAACTAAAAGTTATCTGGCATAAAGGCTGAAAAACAAAACAAATGACCTAGACAAATGGTAACTACAGTTGTTATGCTAAACCAAATTTTAATGAAAACCTAACATCAGTAGTTATGTTAAATTTGTTTAGCTACACAAATATTACAGTTTGTTATTCCCTGAATGGATTTACTCTGGTGCAAACAAAATCCAGTATATGATCTAAACTCTTCATTCTTTTACTGAATTACAATATTTAAAATCTGGACTGACAATTTTGACGTTGAATATCTCAACTTAATCACATTTTTCTTTTTCTGTTTTTCTTACATTAAGTGTGAAAAAAATAATTATTAACTAGGAAATCATCACATAGAGATCTTTTTCACTAGCTTACATGTTCTCTAGTAAAATACATTTGTCAGTCCATTCTATTATTATTTGTAAATTGCTCTCAATGGAACAAAGTTGCAAGCTTCTGAGACATATACTTTTAAAAGAAATGTTCCTTGGTTTATTACCTAAAAAGGCTGAGGGAAGGAATAAGACACAGGCAGGGTCATTAGGAAAAAAAATCAAAAATGCGGTGTACATCGAACCAGGACTGTTTCTATGTAAACTGCATTACTAACTTTAAAAGATTTCATCTTCTATGTTAAGAAAAAGTCATAACTATGGGCACTTTGAACCTCTGCCTTTTTCTGGAGCAAGTATGTATCTATAAACTTTAATGCAAGCAGCGAATAGAAACCGATTCTTAATAAAGAGCTGGAATTCAAGAGTAGAAAAACAAGCAAAAAACATGAGAAGTCACCTGAAACCTCCCTACCTTCCAAAAAAATTTTTCTCTTTTGGCTAGAATTCAAGTGGTCATCTAACAGATACTTTTTCCCATATCTGACTAGAGCCACATAAACAAACATTTTCTCATTTTTCTACAGAAATAAGAAAGGATTTAGATTTATGAAGAAAATCTTTCCTACACAGTTTCACCAGGCTAGGACTGACTTACATGGTTCTACATCTTAACTACTGAAATTCAGGCAAGTGCAAAAATGTTGTAGAAATCTTCATTGTAGGAGTAAAAAAAAAATCTACTAATGCATATTTTATTGTGACTTTCATTTGGAATCTAATAGTTTTTATTTGGAAAATGCTGGGTGATCCCTTTAACTACTGTAGCTTAAGGCAACGCTAGCAGGTTTAATAGGCAGGGCTAAACAGATGTTTGTACACTCTTCCTTTCACAAGATGATTTCACATTACATTTCTATTAGAATCAGATCTTCTGCTGAAGAGATTAGTACCTCTTGGGGGAATATTTGGAGAGGCACTTTGAAAGTTTCTCTCCTTTACTTTTTTCTGCAGCTAGACATAATAAGGACATCCTGGATGCTGAAGTTAGAGATGCCTCCTCTCATATTTATGAAGAAAGAAACAAAGAGCTGTTACATCGGGTAATTCATACTTTGTTGGTAAAATGTGGGTCAGAGGCTACAAAACATAGCATACTGGAAAATGTAGTTTTTCAGGCAGTTATGAGTCTTCAGCTCTTAAGCCATTAGATACTAAGAGTGTCATGCAGATGGCACATTCAGTCCCTGTGGAGTGATGTTGCTGTCAGAAACACTGTACCAGATGTACAACTAAAGAACACCAGCACTCATGGCTGGAATGAAAATTCTGGAAAGCAGAGAGAACTGGGAATGTACACAAATGGATCAAACTTGATTGTTATTGTGACAGTCCTTTAACAATTATGGTAAACCAATTTAATGAAAATGAGTTTCTGCCATCTAAAGACATAAATACAAGTTTATCAAATGTAAGAAAGTCTACATATTCAACAAAAAGGGTTCAACAGTATTTCCTTTTATCTGTGTCAATTGATCTGCCCTTTGCTAAATTAAACCATGGTCTACAGAAGTGCAATGCTACTATCTTTGGGAAATTTAACACAGAGATGACTTTCTGAAACTTCTGATATTTATATAAGTATCATTTCGGTTCATTATAAATAAATCAATATTATGTTTTTCCACATCGTGAACAACAGATTAGTTCTCCATCAGTATAATTTACAGTGCTTGCTAAAGAATTTGGTAGAAATCAGTATCTGAAAATTCTGTTATTCATCAGTCTGATTTTTTTCATATAACCCTCACACAAAAGATTTTACAAGCTTTGATAGATCTATCAAATTCCAACCACTGCTCATCTGCATCAACTATTCAAGAGTTTATTTATTCCCAGTAGATCTTTCTTTACTTACCCTCTTCCTCCTTCCTTTAATCTCATTTGGAAAGGTGCATTATTACAATATTAACCATGTAAACCATGTGAACTACAGAAATCCAGTTGTCAGTAGTAGGTACTACGGTCATAATTAAAGTAGCATTGCCTTGAGCTGGGTGGAGTAATGGGACAACAGAGTTTATTGGACTGTGTGAATTGAATGGCCTAGCACATCTGAACCACAGTATGGAGCCCTGGTAGATACTGGGGAGAGTATCCCTATTGCCATTGACTCATATATTGCCATTGACTCATAAAGGGATAGAACCTGTTATATTATTGGATTGATAGGAGGATCTCAAGAACTAACTGTGTTGGAGGCCAAAGTGAACCTAACTGGGAATAAGTGGGAAAGGCACCATACAGTGACTGATCCAGATGCCCTGTGCAACCCTGACATAGATTTTCTCAAGACAGCATATTGTAAGGACCCAAAAAGTTATCAATGGCTCTTTGGTATAGCATCTGTAGAGACTGGGGACATTGAACAGCTTATTTTCTTGCCTAAACTTTCAGAGGAGCCTGCTGCTGTGGGGTGGATGAGAGCTGGCAATCAAATGGTGTCAATTCCTACTACAACAGTGCATCAATGACAGTATTGTACCAACCGAGATTTCATAGATCTTATCCAGAACCTGATCCATTAACAAGAAGGCCAAAGAGTCGTTAGCGAAACTCACTCAACCTTCAATAGCCCCATGTGGCCAGTGCAAATGTCTGATGAAGAATGGAGACTAACAGCGGATTATTGTGGACTGAATAAAGTTATGACAGTGGTAATTCCTGCTGTACTGGACATACTAGAACACCAGTATGAACTGGTGTGAAAGGCAGCTAAGTGGTATGCTATCACTGATATTGCTAATGCTTTTTTCTTTATTCCTATAGCACCAGAGTGCAGACACCAGCTTGCTTTCACCTGGAGGGTTGTGCAGTACATCTGGAATTGACTGCCCCAGGGGTGGAAACACAGTCCCACCATTTGCTGTGGGCAGATCCAGACTGTACTGGGTAAAGGTGAAGCCCTGGAACATCTGCAATACATGGATGACATAATCATATTGGTTAACTCAGCAGAAGAAGTTTATAAGAAAGGTAAGAAAATAATTGAAATTCTTGTAAATTTTGCCATAAAAAGAATAAAGTTCAAGGGTTCACAAGATGTCCAGTTTTGGGGAATTAAATGGCAAGATGGGCATTGCAAGATCCCAATGGACATCGCTAACAAAATAACAGTGATGTCCCCACCAGCTAATAAAAAGGAAACACAAGCCTTCTTAGGCATTGTGGGTTTCTAAGGAATGCATATTCTGGTTTCAGTCAGATTGAAAAACGCCTCTATGAAGTGACTTGAAAGAAAACCAATTTTAATTTGGACCCCGAACAAAATCAGGCCTTTGAACACATCATATGAGAAATTGTTCATGTAGTAGCCCTTGAGCCAGTCTGGTCAGGACAAGATACTAAAAATGTGTTCCACACTGCCGCTGGGAAGAATGGTCCTACCTAGAGCCCCTGGCAGAGAGCACCTGGGGACACCCAAGGTTGACCTCTAGGATTTTAGAGCTGAGGATATAAAGGTTCCAAAGCCAACTACACTCCAAATAAAAAAAAAAAAAGAAATATTAGTAGCATATGAAGGAGATAGAGATGATTGATACTGAAGCACAGCTCCTCCTGGCACCATGGTTATCAGTAATAGGCTGGATATTCAAGGGTTTGTTTCCTTTCACTCATTACAATACCAATGCTACATGGAACAAATGGGTTGTATTAATTGCACAGAGATCTCCAGTAGGAAAATCCAATCATTCAGGAGTCTTAGAAGCCATCATAGATTACCCTGAAGGTAAAGACTTTGGAATGCCACTAGAAAAGCTGGTGATCTGTGCTGAAGAAGCCCATACATATAATCAGTTATTAGATAATGATAAGCAGTATGCTCTACTAACTGATGGATCTTGCCTTGTAGGAAAGCACTGGAAGTGGAAAGCTGCTGTGTGGAGCCCCACATGAAGGGTTGCAGAAGAGGCTGAGGGAGAAGGTGAATCTGTTTGCAGAGGCAAAAAGCATCGAGCTGGCCATATACACTGTTGAAGTGGACAGTGCTCTATCTCTATACTGACTCATGGATGGCAGCAAATACCTTGTGGGTGTGGCTAAAATAAAGGAAGCAGTATAACTAGCAGCACAGACGGAAACCCATTTGGATTGCCATACTGTGGCAATCTACTGCTGCTTGGCTAAGAGAAACTAGTTGCAAAAGTATGTCATGTGGATGCTCATGTACCTGGAGTCAGGCCACTGAAGAACATTACAACATCAAAGTAAAAAAAAAAAACCAGCAAGTGGATCAGGCTGCTAAATTATTCCAAACAGACTTAGACTGGGAACATAAAGGTGACCATTTTAGCTTGGTTGGCCCATGACACTTAAGGATATCACAGAAGAGATGCAACATACAAATGGGCTTGTGATTGAGGGCTGGATTTAACAATGGATGCTATTTCACAGGTTATCCATGATAGTGAAACATGCAGTAAAACTGAACAAGCTAAACAGTTAAAACCTTTGTGGTATGGGAGATGATGGTTCAAATATAAATAGGGAGAGCCCTGGCAGATTGATTATATCACACTCCCACAAACTTTCCATGGCAAGTGTCACGTGCCATTGCCTGGAACACCAGCCCGGGCTTTAAGAAACACATCTTACAGCAACATGTTACTCCAGAGAGAATTGAGTTGGACAATGGGACTCGCTTAAAACAATCTTATAGACAGTTGGGCCGGAGAACATGGCATTGAGTGGGTATATCACATCCCCTATTATGCACCAGCCTCCAGGAAAACTGAACAATACAACATGGTGTTACGTATTACTCTAAAAACAATGGGAAGTGTAACCTTAAAAATTGGAACAACCGTTCAGCGCAGGCCACCTGGTTAGTTTACAACAGAGGATGCATCAATTGAGCCGGTCCTGCTCAGTCAGACTCTTTACACAGAGTAAAAGGGGATAAAGTCACTGTGGTGTATGAAAGGAATCTGTTGGGGAAAACTGTGTGGGTATGCTCTCGTTTGGGTAAAGGCAAACCCATTCATGATGTTGACTTTGCTCAAGAACCTGAACATACTTGTTAGGTGATGATGAAAGGTGGTGAGGTCCAATGTGTACCTTGAGGAAATTTTACTCTTGGTGAGAGTACTTGATTTAAGGTTATATGATATTAATTGCATAATACTAACAGTGTTCAACAAGTGTCTTTCATGATGCCATAATGGTGGTGACAGAAACTAGCTTCATCGAGTGGCATCCAGCAATCTCCTGAGATGAACCAGCAACGCATGGGAATGAACTCTTACAGATTCCATAATATCTTTCGTTCTCTGAGAAACTGGTATGACAGATGGAGATTCACAATCATGAATTAAATGAACTTTCTGTAGAAATAAACTATTAATTATTGATGAGTATGATATAAATCGTATGGAATAAGGGGTGGAATATCCTGGTTTGAGTTAGAACAGAACATTTCTGTTCAGAGATTTTAATTTTTTAGCTAATTTTCTTTTAACTAACTGTACTTTCTGAAGTTAACATATTTTCACAGACAGTGTCTGCTACTAGCAGTGACAATGCTCTATGTTTAGAGTTACTATCAAGGACTGGCATGCAGACCAAGCTTACTGGTAAATCTTGTGTACTATGTTGGAGGTGCAGAAAGTAAAAGGCCACAATTGTGGGAAGGAGCAGACAATACAGGTGACCTTAAACTGACAAAAGAGGTATTCTATCCTATATTTGTTATATTCAGTATAAAGCTGGGGATCATGAGGGTCTCTTCTTCAGTGCATGATGTCTGCAGAAGACTCTTCATTCTGCCTTCTATCCTAATCCATGTGTTCCTGAAGTCACTTCCAGAATCCAGCTCATGTGTTCCTGTTTGCTGCTGACTCCAGTCTGGGACTTCCCCTGTGCTTGCTCCACAACATCAGTGGTCATGGTGATGTAATTGCCATCAGACGAGTTGAGTTCAATACTGGTTTTGTATATATTTGTCTATTGCATTTTATTATTATTATTTTCATTAAAGCTGTTTTAGTTTTCTCTTCTAATCAATAAGCCTCTCTTCCTTATTCCATTTCTCTTTCCCTTTGGGGCAGGAGAGGGGTTAACAGAGAACACCTGTTATAGATCTAGCCCTGTCCCTAAATATTGACATAACAAAAATAAATTCCTTAACTTTATAGAGATGCCAAAAAAAATGGATTCTAGAAATTCAACAGAAGTTAATTCAGAATTATTTCACATTTAACAACTCTCTCTATGAAAATAAGACCTATCTGCAAGCTACAGTTGAACAGATTTTCCTAATTGAATTTCTTAATTAGCAAAACAGTTCTTAGTTCCTATAATCTAGCATAACTAATATTTTACCAGCTAATCAAGATGAGTTGCTTAAACTGGAGCAACATTTCAAAACCCAAATAGTCTTTCTTTGTACATGGATTTCTGTACAGATTCTTCATTTCTGCACTTTAAACTGGTAAGTTTTACTATTTGTAAAGAGTTCTGATCAGCATAATTGCTGTATTCTGCTATTAATATCAAAAAAATCCAGATCATTTAAAAGTGCAATAGTTAAAGGGACACTGCTAAAGAAAGATTATAATCTGTAAAATAGATTAATACTATAGTACCTCATACTGTAACTCATTTTATTTGAAAACATGGAAAACTGACTGACATGTAACTCGCATGACCAATATGAAATTTACTTAATTTATGAAAATGTAATGCTATGATGGAAACATAATGAGTGTTTGAGGATATAATTGTTTCATCACTCATACACTTCAAAGCACACTCTCTAAATTGACCCTTACCACACATTCGGAAGGCAGTACCAAACAATAATTTTACCAACAATGAAAGTGTCAGTCAGAAAGAAGGACATTTGATAACGTGCTTGACATCTTAATCCTATAAAACACAGCCCCACCTAAAAAATATATTAGCAACTGGATATTGGGACATATCAGGATTTTAGCCAATAGAAAATCAAAGGAAGAAACAATAGTTGGAGGCAGAAATTGTCATCATTAAAAATAAATAAAGAACACTTCTTCATAAAGATCTTCATAAAGAACATTTCTTTTGTACGTACAGACCACTGTAATTTCATCATATTTCTGCACATCTAACATACCATCTGACTCTGGTATCCCCCAGAATAAGGTGTTTTAACCAGTTTTCCATGTGGGATTTGTCCCTACCTCACACTACTTCCAGCATTGTGTCTGCAAATGGTTTGAGAAAGTGCTGTTTTTAGACCATGCTAATGATTAACAGTGCCTCAGTACGGAGGAACACTCTGTCACTGTTTAATTTCTTACTACGGGTGTAGCAAAAGACACTAAAGTAATGCACTCATATAACTATAATTATCTCCCAATTTAAGCAACCAGAAGAAGATAGAATCACAGAATAAAAAAATTGAATAAAAAGTTCAATTCAATGTTTACAGTCTAAAGCAATCATTAACAGTAAAAATCTGTTAAATTAACATGTCCAGAAGAAAGGTGCTCTGGAACTTTCCTGGCTTTATTGCATAAGTGAAGGAATAAGTTCGGTAAAGATTGGAAGCCTTTGGTAAAGACTCCAAGCCTCCTAGTCTCCAGATGATAGAATTCTGCTAGGATTAATGAAGTTTAACCCATCTCCAGCCTTCCAACATCTCTGACTGAGATATGCAACATAAATAAGCCTAAAGGCTCTTCTAGATTGCATCAGCCAGATTAATGTTTTCAATATTCATTTATAATTCAGTATGTCTAGTTAGATTAGTTAGATTGTCTTTTTTTTTTTTTTTTGGTAAAAGCCAAATATTTGGTAATTGCCAAAACCAGTGGTGGTAGCTGTTTGCATCAATGGCAACTAGATGCCATAGTTCACCCACTGACAAGTCTAGCAAATTTTTAAACCATGAACACTATATATAAAAAACCCCCAACCAATGAATAGATAAATCATATTAAACAATCCTGAGACTCTTTAAGGAGGGAAGGTTATCTAAATATTTCACTTTTGACATATACGTGCTGTGCTGACCTTCAAAATGAAACATAAGTCTGTTTCATTCAGCTCTAGTTGACATGACTAGTCCTTGTCAGACTGCCAGGAGTTCTTCAACCATGTACATACAAGGTATAGAGAATGCTAATGATTATAAGAGCAAATCTTTTCATAGGTAAGCAAAAAAATCAGGGTAAAAACAGATTAAATCTCTCAGAAGCAGGTATAATATCAAGAGTCAAGGATCTCCTGACATTCCTTATGTTATGTATTCCCTGGACTTGTTTGCAAAGTTACATTATAAATATTTGTAGGCTGTACATATACGAAGTAATGAGGATTCATCATGGAAATAATATAAATATTGAAGGATATATTATTTCATTTTTGCTTACTTTACTTTGTTCAACCATCCCAACATCTGATGGAAAAGTAGCATGGAGAGCAATAGGCGTTCCAGGAGACTCCTGGAATGAATTGAGGACAACTCCTTTAGCCAGGTAATAGACAGCACTACCGGAGGGGATGCAATACTGAACCTGGTGGTCAACCATGCAAGTGAGCTAATTGGTGATGTCAAGACTGGAGGCAGCCTGGGATGTAGTAATCATGCACTGGTGGTGTTCAGAGTTCTGCGGTATATGGGTCATGCAAAGAGTAAAGTCAGGACCCTGAATTTTAGGAAAGCAAAATTCCAGCTTTTCAAGGATTTAGTCAATAGACAAGGGAGAAGAACAGAGCTGGCAGATCTTTAAGGACTCTTTATACAGAGCACAGGAGCTCTTGATCCCCAGGTGCAAGAAATCAGGCAAGGAAAGAAGAGACTGGCATGACTGAGTTGAGACCTGCTGGTAAAAGTAAATGGCAAGAAGGAACTGTCCAGGCAGTGCAAGCAGGGACAGGTATCCTGGGAAGTGTGTAGGGATACTGCCTGGTTGTGTAGGGATGGGGTCAGGAAGGCCAAGGAGTAGCAGAAGCTGAACTTGGCAAGGGAAGCAAAGAAGAACAAAAAGGGCCTTCAACAGGTATGTCAGCCAAAAAAAAGAATGTCAAAGAAAGTGTACCCTTCCTTGATAAGCAAGAGCAGAAAGCTGGTAACAACGTGTGAGGAGAGTGATGAGGCACTTAACAACTATTTTGCCACAGACTTCACTGGCAACCTATCTTCCCACACAGTAGATGGACCACAAGATGGGGACTGGGAGAGCAAAATCCCTCCTGCTGTAAAAGTTCAGATTCATGACCACTTGAGAAACCTGAACATAAGGCTAAGGGACTTGATAAGATTCATCTCAGAGTTCTCAGGGAATTGACTGATGTAGTGACCAAGCCACTCTCTATGATATTTGAAAAGTCACAGTCATCAGCTGACATCCCTGGTGACTGGAAAAAAAAGGAAACACACCCATTTTTAAAAAGGATAAAAAGGAGGACCCTGGGAACTACAGACCTGTTAGCCTCACCTCAGTGCCTAGGAAGAAAGTTAAGGCATATAGAGGACAGGGATACAATTTGTGACAGCCTTGGCTTCACCAAGGGCAAATCCTGCCTGACCAACCTAGTGGCCTTCTATGATGGAGTCACTACATCAGTGGATAAGAGAAGACTTATGGGTGTCATCAGTCTGAGTTTCTGCAAGGCCTTTGAAATGGTCCCCCCATCATCCTTCTCTCTAAATTGAAGAGAAATGTATTTGATGGTGGACTGTTCAGATGTGCATGAGGGATGGGATGCCATTCAGAGAGACTTGGACAAGCTTGAGAAGTTGGCCTGTGTGGACCGCATGAGTTTCAGCAATGTTAGTGCAAGGTCCTGCTCCTGAGTTGGAGCTATCCTCAGTATTAATACAGGCTAAGAGATGCTGAGATTAAGAGCAGCCCTGCAGAGACAGACTTGGGGGTGGATGAAAAGCTGGACATGAGCCATCAATGTGTATTTGCAGCCCAGAAGGCCAGGTGTATCACGGGATGCAGAGAGAGAAGCATGGTCAGCAGGTCAAGGGAGGTGATTCTGCTGCTCTGCTCTGCTCTGCTCTGCTCTGCTCTGGTGAGACCCTACCTGGAGTACTGAGTCCTGCTCTGGAGTTCTTAGTACAGGAAAGACATGAACTTGTTGGAGTTGGTCCAGCAAAGGGTCATAAAAATGGTCAGAGGGATGGAACACCTCTTCTAAAAAGAAAGGCCGAGAGAGTTGGGATTGTTCATCCTGGAGAAGAGAAGGCTCTGGGGAGACCATATCTTGGCTTTGTAGTACTTAAAGGGGGCTTAAAAGAAAGATGGGGATAATTTTTATAGTAGGGCCTGTTGCTACAGGATGAGGGGTAATGGCTTCAAACTGGAAGATGGTAGATTTATAGCAGATATAAGGAAGAAATTTTTTATAGTTATGGTGGTGAAACACAGGAACATGTTGCTCAGAGAGGTGGCAGATGTCCCATCCCTGGAATCACTGAACATCAGGTTGGCTGGGGATCTGAGCAACCTGATCTGGTTAAGGATACCTATGTTGACTATAGGGGGGTTGAACTAGATGACCTTTAAAGGTCCCTTCCAAATCAAAACAATCATTATTCTATGACTTAGACAAAACTTCAAATTACTTTTAGGAAAAATCATAACAGGTTGCTTACATAGGACTAAGGATAAAGATTATCAGTCCAGATGGCTGAGAAACTCTTTCAGCAGAGCTCATGTCAAGGGAAAAGCAATCAAGAAGTAAAGACCTGATTATAAGAGAAAACTTCAAGTCACAGCAAAAAGTAGCGTGTTTGGGAAAACAAGAGAGTTGGTTAAAGTGCCATCTAATACCAAAAAAAAAAAATCCAGGCTGTCATATATACAAAGCTTTAGACATGTATACAAAGCTTTAGACAATAAAATTAACATAGGTTCTCCTATGTTTTTCTCCCTCTCAGGATAGTGTAAAATTAGAGGAATACAAAGCTGTCAGGAGCAGGCACAGCACGCCTCCGTAGGAAACCAATAACCCAACAGAACAGTTAATAAGATTTTGTAAGGACAGAAAGTTGATTTGTGATTGACACAAAGTGTACTGACAACCATTCTGTCCTTTAATCTGCTATGAAATATTTACAAAAACTACATACTGAGAAATGCAAAACTTGGTAAATCATAAGTGATAGACTGGAAAGGCTAAAAATTGTACTGTCCAGGACTGCTTGTTCTTGTCATCAGAGATATAGTTTGCAAATCTAACTTAATAGGTGTAAAGAATATGTTAGTTCTCAAATGTATACTTGATTCATAGCCCTTTAATACATTTGACTAATTCATTCTACAGTACTTTATGCAATCCTGTCCTGGAACCTACAAAGTGTGTCAATTAAACTGTGATTTTTGTCAGAAGTTTGTTTAAAAATCTCGTTGGAATGCACATGGGTTTCATATTTTTCCTTCAACTGTAGCAACTCAGAACGAAAACACCCCTATTTATTGAAAAATGCTCATGGAATTCTTCATTACTTGAGCAATTGAATTGGTTGGTCATTCTTATGAGCTGCATAATTAGATAAAATTATTATTGTACACTGTAGGGAACAATCCTGTACTGACCACCTGAGGGACAGACTAGGTAACCTAATTAGTCTTTCCATTTCTCTTCTCTCTATTTTAATGAATCTCTGAGACACTACAAAATGAAATGTGTTTGAAATAGATAGAGATTAATATTTGTTCTACCACATTTCAATAGATCACATCTATTTATTAAAGAAATATTTCTGTCTTTGATATGCATGAAAGTATGTGTTTTTTCCTATCCAAGATGTAAAAATTAAGACTACATCTGTCTGTTCAAACAGTCCAGAAATTAAGTACTCTGCAGGATCTCCTTACTTTACAAAAGAGTAATCACAGCAGTGTTTGACAGAATCTACTGATGATGTTTATGCACTCTTCATCACCTCAGATGAATGTGGAGTAATAAAGGTAAGGAGACAAAAAGTAAGCTGGAGTTTTAATTAAAAAAATGTAAAAATATAGTACTAGTCTTTTCCAGTAGCAAACTCCCTACTCATTTGCAGTCAATTTCTTCAGTCTTCAGTCAAACCATAAAAGGTCCTTTCAAAATTACAATGATACTGTGTTTCTCAAGACATGGTAAACTTTAAGCATACTTTGGAAGAGAAGATATAAATATCCAGGGTTGGAGAAAAAAATAAAAACAGTAATTTAACAGGTAGAAGAGAAGCCTGGGGATAAATTTTCACAAGAGACCAAAGAATGAACATGAAATAGTTCAGTGCAAGGTAAATCTACCCTAGTTTAAAGCTTTTCTAAATTACCTCTGAAAAAGTCAGTCTAATAGTTATTTATTAAACTTTGTGAAGTTTCAGTAAAAAACAGTTTAGTGTGAAAAGAGACATTAACATCTCACAGTTACATAAAGAGGACACCAGTGTTTGGTTTTGTTGTTTGTTTTTTTTGGTTGGTTGGTTGGTTGTTTTTTGGTTGGTTGTGTTTGGTTTGGTTGTTTTTTTTTTGTTTGTCTGGTTTTGGTTTAGTTTGGTTCTGTTTTTTAAATAAAATATATCTCAAAAGTATATGAAATAATGCTTTTTTCTTGGTGTGAAATTTGTCTTTTCAGAAAAATTTTGAATCTGTATTCATTAACAGAATAGGCCACAGATGGATGCCCAGGGTTTTCCTATCACAGAAAAAGTGATAAAAGAGATTCTTTTCTTATTATCTCTGTATTCGTATTCACTGCTTGTCTTGCCCTAAGCACACTAAACTGATTAGCTATGTTTATTGACATAATAGTTGCAGATTGGGACACATGCTGAGACACATTATGTGTCTTATTAATAGGAATTATTATTTGTGAACTGCCACAAGTGCTCATAAAGTAAAAGCTTCACAACTTGCTTTTCCATTATTTCAACAGTATGAGAAATGTCATATTTGTAAACTGTTATCTGGTTCCCTGGAAGCTTTTAGAACATTTTGACAGTAATAATAACATCTGATGTTTTTCCTCTCTTTTGGTAAACAACAGAATTAAGAAAAAAAAATAAATCTGTAAGATGAACACATCCTATTTCAAATTAAGCTTTGAGCTTAACCAAGAAAAGGTGGGTGTTTCGATTTACCTTTGATTAATATAATAATTAAGGAGGAAAATGAGTAGTGACCTGAAGAAACTTTATATTATTCAGTCTTCCTATAAGCTCTTGATAGTACCAAGTTAAAAATTTCTTATCTATAATACAAGTCCACAAAAATAAAAAGCTTTTCCAGAGGCATGAAGTTCATTCAATAAACTCTTTCTTGATCCCAGGGTATGTTATCCAGACACTTATTATCCATATAGATGCAAAACTTGTATAAAAATTCAAAATTAAAAAATTAGCAGTATTGGTGAAATTTAAGTTATTTCAATAAATAGAAATTGGTTAAAGGATAAATAAATTTTACACACACACAAACAAATAAACAGATTTAAAATGCACTTGACAAAACAGTCTCTGAGTATAGAGCTGTATGTCTCTGTATTTCCATACAGAATCAACATATGAAATCATGATAACTGAAATAAAAATTCTGGCATATCATAGAAAATACTAATTTCTTAAAACACAGACTCATTTGTTCAAGATCTAAGAAATTAACATTCTTCATCCTGAAATAGACCCTACATCCATCCATGTATCCATGCATCATCCATCCATCCCTACACCCCTACGTCCATCTAAGAATATTTTTTTAGTTTATGTCAGCTTTATTCATCTAAAACACAAAAGCCTGGCTTTGTTCAACTCACAAAAAGTTGGTTTAGCTAGAAGGAACTGGCCTGTTGAAAGAAAATGTGTAAAAGAAGAGTAGTGACACTATCTTGATAGTTAGCTTGTCCAGATCCCATCAAGAGCATGTAGTTGAATGACAGATTTTAAACTATTTAAAACATTTTTGCTTGTCAATCTATCTAAGTCTTAGAAAATTTCGTTATTTTGTGCTTTAGTTTTCCTACTTTGCTTTTTTTGTTTATCCTTCAGAATCTGATCCAGACTCTCCTTGAATTTTTCTCTTTTTAGTTGAATTTAGCCAAGCTGTTTCCTAATTCACTCTTTCATATTTCTACATTCTGAGATAATTTAACTTGTTGTACTTAGCAGTACTGCTTTACAAGAAAGCAACATTTTTCCTGAACTCCTTTTTTTCTAAGGAAATTTTTCTACTTGTAATATTTTACTTCCTGGTTTTCTGACCTTATTCTTGCGTTCTTGAAGTCTACTCTTTTTACTTTTCTCTGCTTTCTCCTTTCTTTCCAATGGATTGTGAACCTTTACCTAAGTTTCCTTGCACTCTCACAGTCTCAAGCTTTCTTCTGAAGATTAGAAACAAATCCAGAATAGTTTTCCCTCCATCTTCAAACCTTGAAATATCTCCTTCTTCTGTATCAAAACCTCCTCGCTACTCTTATTAAATTTACAGCAAGAAGAAGATGGAAGGGACTGCAAGTAAGATGTAAAACATGACCAGAATTCAAAACCTTCCTATCAAATTGGGAAAATAATAAATCAAAAAGAATTTCATTCAGTGGGGATAATTGCAATGACTAAGACGAACTTGTAGTAGCTCTTGTAAATAAAAGGAATTTAGAGGTGTAGTGAAACACAAGCACAATACTTCAGTAATTTATTTACAAAAAGGCAACTAAGTAAGGTCTATATAAAGGCCTGTAGAATTTACAAAGTAAGCTCTCATACATAATTCTGTCAGAAAGGATGCCTTTAAAGAAACAGACCATTCTAATGGACAACAAAAGTATGGTTGAGGTTTTCCATCTTGTGATAAAAAACAGAGAATTAAGATTTACTTACCTTCAAGAAGAAAATATTGACAGTAGTATAGGAACAGACTGACACATAGAAGAAATGAACAAGCTTATTCTCTATGTTCTTGGATGTACTAGTGGCAATTTCACAATGAAAATCAGGCTGGCCACTATCAAAAGAATTTCTGGTGCTGAAAAGTACTTTCTCATATTGTGTAAAAGAGAGTAGTCCTTACTTTTGGATTTCTTCATGAAAAAGTTAGATAACATGTGTCTTACATCTAATTGTCAATATTCATCTTGCTTCAGAAAGGACAGATTTGGCAGCTTTTGAGAACCCTGACAGCCTATTTTTATTTACCTTCATCATCCCTGGTACAGGGGAATCAGCAGGTGGGCAGAGAACTATACACAGAGCTCTGAAAGAGGTCATTAGTTTTCTCCCCCTAGATTTTTCCAAAGTCCCCTTAGGACCAAGTCCACTCTTGTGCATTATTTTCAGAAAAATGTCACAACTCACCTTCTGTTATGTATTGTGTACATGTGTGGTCAAATGAAGGGGGAAATGGTTAAAGGAAGATTGCAACTTAATCAATAAAGACATCAACTTTCTTCTGTCGTGACTCTGAGAAGATTATGATGGCCTTTGTTAAGCTAGTAATGTTCTTTTCCCCACACTTTTTCCCAGACACTCCTTTGTTGCTGGCTCAAGCTTATGATATATATATATATATATTTTAAGATTAAAAGTATAGAACTAGATATTTTTGCTAACTTAGTTATGCATAGGGAGGGGGGATATGTTGCTGGCTAGGGCCTGGCG
>JANHFX010002510.1:0-31389 GCA_027560015.1 Chloroceryle amazona
GTTATATATTATTATATTCTTATATCATCTTTTGATGGTCTAGAAATCAGTATGAACAGGTTGATAACACTATGCCAAGAAAAGATAAACAAACAAAAAACCCTAGTCCTCATTCCCTTTCATATATACATTCCTAACTTCAAACATGAAATATGTATGTAAATACAAATAAATGTTAGAGACAAATCCAATCAGTATGGCAATTAAAATGTTTATTGTATCTTTTAATAGACAATCTTTGATTTATTTTTTTCATAGTTGGTGATTTATTGCACTTCATATGGGCTAAAAAACAATGGACAGTAGTATTTAGTCAAGGCAAACATGAGCTGCTTCTTGAATGAAAAAGAAGTTAAATTATAGTACCATCACTGACTTCTGTTACTCAGAAGAGTCCCCAAACACTCTAATGCAAGATGGTAATAATGTGATAGGAGAACTCGAAATGTGATGGTCTATGGTTATCTCATGTGATCAGATAAGAAAACCAGGTACATTTCCTTTTCTCTTTTTGGCATATTAAAACAACTGGCATTTTGTCTCCTTATGGCTTTCAAGATGAACAGCCTTTACAAATTGAAGTGATCAACAAGCATAAATCATATAAGAGGAAAACACTGTGAACTTTTCAGTCTCCAGTGTTGTATCTCAGTAGCTACTAAGTCTGTAACTAAGGCCAGTGAAGATTTTATTGCAAAAAAATAAGCACTGTGGATGACATGCGAGAAATACTTATAGTATTACTCCCTGAGAAGTCTTTGATTATTTTTTTCTAAGAAAGTTTGAGCTACAAGTACAGCTATTGTTTCTTTATATTTTTATGGAAAGGCTGGAGTGAAGGGCTAACTAGAAAGGGGACTTGAACTCTTCCTGCACTTAATGAGACCTCAGACATTTGCTTTAGGATGGATAAAACTGAATCTCAAGAATAGTTTGTGTGCTTTGCTGATCAATATGAGCAGCTGCAGATCTAGTGGTTGGTCACTCCAACTAGTGTTGCAGAAGTAGGCAAAAAAATGCACAACTCTTCAAGCTTCTTATTTATACTCATGGTATGAGGTAAATCTTCAGCCCTCTTATAGAGTGTGTAATTAATGCCAGAAATAAAATTTTCTACGGTTTGAAGACAGGAGGATTTTAACTGCTAACCACTCCACTTCTAGTATTTTAGCGTTAAAACGAAATTAAAAGAGGGGGGTATCCTTACTCATAGTTAGCAAAAGAGAATGTGTTCTGGAATGGTTCCCAAAGTAACTATAATGCTTCTCTTAGTGTAGAACAGTACCCAATCTACGTCCACACACCACAGCCTCTATCTCCACCCTCACTTTTCCAGCTCTCAGGTTTGGAAAACTGTAATTACAGCAAGCCAGACATTCATTCACAGCGCTGGCCTCTGTCCAGAAGCAAGGATTTGCCTGGTGTTAGAAGAAATGTTGGCTGTGGAAAACAATTCAGTAGCAATATAACAATCTTGCAGGAGGGTCTTTTCATCTCATTTCTGTCCTTGACTCCTAATGACAAAGCCAGTCCAGAACCTCATTTTGGCTATTAAATGTCCATCCTTTTGTGGTTCACATGCAGGCCAGTTCTGAGACCCAGATGGTCATAGATTACCAGTGATACCATGGGTTTCTTCCAATAAAAGACATGGTCCAGATTTTTAGATTGCAAAAATATTTTATGAGCTGCCTCAGACTTTTTCTTGTTCATCTTCTTAGATTTGAAGCATAAGTTTGCCATGATTCCAGCAGATCCAGCAGATCCAGCAGCAATGAGCTAACAAACCTCTTCTACTAACAAATACCTCAGCATACTGCAACCTGCTTCTGTGTCACTGAAGCATCTTCTTTTTCTTTTTAGGAAACATTCTATAAGGAATGTTTCAAAATGGATGGAGGTGTCCCAGAAAGGCAGGGAAAGCACAACTGACAAGATGCATGTACTGCTAAGTACAAGCACAGTACTGCTAAGGAAGGTTCCCACATGTGGAGGGTTCTTGTGTACACCCTAGTGTTGTCTGCTGTGGAAAATAATCCCCTGAGTGAGTTGGGCACTGCAGTGTGAGATTCAGAAATGCAGAACATCAAAGGCTGAACACCAAAATGAGTGTGAACATTCCCATACTTTTTCTATTGCCAACAAAAGCATCTTCTTCTATGCTTCATCATTTTACACTAGGAATCAACTTGAAAGAGTACAGGAGATTTTAAATTTTATTTCGCTTACTAACTACACTGTCTATATTTTGCATTTCCTCTGTTATGATTATGTGATGTTATGCTATGATTATGAGGCAGTAGAACTAAATGAACACAAGAAAAATAAACTCTTTTTATGCACACTTACTTTTCATGAACAATGAAACATACAGAAAATGTCATATTGAAAGAACAGCTGTTTCAAAACATGATGGTGTTTAAGGAAAAAAAAATAATAAGGTACCAGCACTTCTTTATGGAAGCAGATATTAATTTTTGATGCCATTAGCTGTTAGACATCCTACGATATAGAAACCTTAATGGTGCAGAAAAGTTTACATAAGCCTTTTGCTTTATGCTGTATTGGATCAATAACATAAATGTGGACATACGTTTGCAAACATACAGGTATGGAATGAAATTACTTCAGGTTAGAGTTGACACAACAGAAAGCCAAGGATTCATCCAATCCTTAAATAATATATTGGAAAACATTTGCTTGCTTTCTTTGTGGTCTATGATGTGTACTGGCTTCTGTTCTGTTATAAAGATTGCTTCTTTGTGCTGTCCTGATAGCTGAACAGAAAGTGAGGTGTAAATATATGAAAGAGGGAGACATTGCTTCTGAGAAAAACTGACAAATGCTTGCGTAAAGAAGTTTCTAGAGCATGAAGGTGGGCCATCCATGAAAAGAGGAGATTAATTGTGTAAGAAACACAGCCAGAACTGTCTTAACAGCACGGTAGAGAACAGGAAAAGACTCCGAAGAGCAAGTGATTTGAGCAAATCATCAGAGGCAACACAATGAAAAAGACTCCCTGGGGATGCAGAAAGGTCTGTGTAGTGTCTCCTGCAAATGAGAAAGCCTCCCAAAGGCTCCTGGCCACTTGGGAACCAGTAAGATATAAAGTAATATTGATGATGGAAACACAGAGGGAGAAAAACAACCCTCTTTCACTGGAACATTTTTGTTCAAGTGTCTTTTTATTCTATGAAAGGGATTCTGCCAGCAGGATGTAACCAATTTAAAGTATAGAACAATTCTTTATTCACTAATACATGCAGTGGGTGGAAAGGACAACCATATTACTACGCTAAGCATTACCATATTTGATCTGAACATCGCATCTTGCACTCAGCTCTTCTACCTGGACTCCCAAGCCGTTTAATTTCCCTCAAAACCTCCAGCCTTCTCTCAGCCCTAGATTCTACTCCTAGTCTTGGATTTTCCCTTACTAAACGCACTTGGTGGCACCATGTTTAGGCAACTGAGATCACTAAAATGTTCCCTCTAATGATCCCTGACCTATGAACTACTCTTTGTACAGTTGAGAAGGGCCTGATGTAATACATGAGAATAATTTTTATTTAATGATTTTTTACTTTTATTGTATTTTATTGTATTTTTATCTGTCTCATGGGTTTCTTCTCATAATAAATATCCCAAATCTGTGCTTTGCTTAGTTGTGATTCAAAGGTTTCTATGCAATTTAGGCTTCTAAATTATTTTTCTGTTATGATGATAGATTCCTTATAAATAAAAATACCTATTAATTTTTTTTGCAACTCCTGGATGTGTAGGATTTTTTAACCAACCAAGCAAGTATCTCAAGGGATAAAAAAATAACATTTTACATGCAGACCAGTTACAATCCAAACTGAACTTTTTAAAGCATAGTTCAATGAAATAGGACAGTAATAAGCATAGGAGAAGTACAATATGATGCAAAAAGAATAAAATAACCCAACAAAGCTTAACAGAATCTAGCAGGGAGCTTCACTATCAGCATCATAAACTGTCTGTAGTACCTCTATTATTGATTGCATGGGAATAGGTGTGTTGACTGCATAAAGTCATAGTAGAGCTACAAATAGGAAGGAATTCAGATCTTAAAACTGTGTTCCCATGTACATTTCTCCTATAAAGTTAGCTCAAACAATCCCTGTCCTGTGTCAGCACAGTTACTGATATGCTGGAACAGTTCAGAGAATTCATACAACTGAAAAATATTTCTGCAAATAGAAGATGTTATTTTGCAGATAGTCTAGTTACTGCTTCTCTAATATCACTCATGTGACTGCACAAATAAATGTTCCTACAGAAGACTCTTAAGAGAAGTGGAAAACATGGGAGGAGGAATGAGGAGATACAAGCAGGGGATGCTGAGCAAACCTGAGCATATTTGACATCAAATGTGAAACTAATGCCAAAAAAAAAATACTCATCAGACAAGTATAGTTTGTCCTTGGTACACATGAATTATGTGGGGGTTTTTTTGTTCTTTTTTTCTTTTCTTAATGAAGCAAAAAAAAAAAAAAAAAAAAAAAAGAACCATTTTGCATGTTTCTCTTTAATGGGCTGGAGGTTATAATGAGTCTGATTTACTAAAAATCTATAAAGATTTAGACCAATGTTTTAGATATTTGATCCCATTGACATATTGAATACGGGAATATAAATTTATGTAGATTAATGACTGATAAATGAAATAAGCCTCCCCCAATTTTGTTGGGAGATAAAAGCAAATAAAGAGGTACTCCAGGAAGTTTTGGTCACAAAAAGACATATTTGAAGAGGGGTTCTTCACTAGCTCATTTTACTTTTCCCATTTGATTAAACCTTCACTTTTCTTTTTACTGTAGTATTTCCCATGCTTGTTGGATCTTTTTGTACTACTCTTCTTCCATTGTATATCTGCAGCTCAGTCATCTGCATCTCTCCCTCATTCCCCTCACAGCTATCTTCCTACATGCTAATCCTTCTGTGCAGGAGTTAGGTTTTCTGAGCTAAAAATTGCCAACAAGATTATGAAAGAGTTTTTAAGGAAAAAAAAACAAGCCAACAAACAAAAAACACACACACAGAAAAAAAACCACAAACAAACAAACAAACAAAACATAGAAAGCAATGTATCTCACCTCAGGGCAGAGCTTTCAGTTGTTATGATTTTTATATGACTCTATTTGTCATATGGGAGATCTGATAAACAGAAGGTAAAGGTGCAAATGTAGGCAGAGGAAAACTCACTGCCTAGTAAAAGCATTTAAATTTCTTTTTTAAACTACCATCTTTTTAAAGCAGTTCTTTCTGAAGCTGGAAAGTCATGTTCTGGCCCTGTGAAGTGCTTCATTAACTTCCTCATATCAAGGGCAAATGAAGGACATATTGGTGGATATTTACCTAATACTTTCACCTCATGAATGAGATTCTTAAGAGAAGTGTATGTGGTCTTTTCATTGGAAAACTTTTGGCTCAATGTCCAATCAAACAGCAGCTTAAAGGAGCCATTGTAATCATATAAATTATTGGAACCATTTTAAAGATAATGCTCTTAAAAATATTCTGTTCCGAAAACTGCAGAGTTAGCAGTTGTACCAAATTGCAAGGACAGTCTGAACTATTACTGTATTTTCACATTCCCATACCATCCCTTGTGATTGCGGAAATGATAATTGTTATTGCACAGAGTAAATGAATGTTACACAAAGCAACACTAAAGGGGAGATGACTGCACTCATACCTGGTGGGAATAGCATCATCTTAATTCTTGGGAGCATGTAGTTTAAGTAGCTAATTGGCTAGTTAAGGATTCCTGAAGTTCTAAATCCACATTTCCTCTTGTAGCAAATTGTTTCAGTTAAAAAAAAAACAGTGTTTCAAAGAGAAAAATGTGTCTTAACTATAAAGCAATATCTTTCAGCAAATGTAAAACTCTGGGGAAAACACTGTGCTCTGGATAGTCTTTCCAAATTCTGTGTTATTGTATTACATTGACTCAAGGAAAACAGAATATTTACAGATACCAGAGGCAAAAATGCCTATGCATACTGACACATTTGTTTGGAAAATAAAATAAAATCATGAATCATTCTGGATTCCCTTTGAAAACACCCTGATAATTTTGTTGCCAAATTTGTCTACCATCAAAGCAAAACGGTCTTTTAATTTTCTTGTATTACGCTATGCAAGATACCTTAAATCAATGTGGCTATTCATTTTTCTTCTTTAAAGCTATAAGAGGAAAAATAAGGAGGGAAAGGAATCTATAGTATAGATTGAAGTTTCAAAGCTGAATGGCAGCACTTATACCAAGGCATCACCTGGAAACCGGGAACCATTCTGAATTAGACATGGCTGAGACTTACAGCACATGTCAATGAAACTGTGACTACACATCCCTAACTCCATTCAGTAACTCATCACTGATTTCATTCAGTAATCAATAATCTCAGTTTGCCATCCAAACTGCCATTTGTAACCTGTACCTCTCTTTTCTTAATTGTCTACCAGTTTAGTAGCTTAGAGAAGAGGCCCTGTTATCCTGTTATGATGCTTGTGAAGAATTATCATTTTATCACAGAAACACAGAATTACTGAGGCAGGAATAGACCTTCAAGGTCATCAAGCCCAGCCTATGACCTAATGCCACATCCAATCTTTCCTTAAATACCTCCAGGGATGGTAACTCCACCACCTCCCTGGGCAGTTCATTCCAGTGTCTAATCACCCTTTCCATGAGGAAGTGCTTCCTGATATCCAGTCTGAACCTCCCCTGGCTCAGTTTATGGAAGAAGGAGAAACAGGGCAAACATATAGTGATATTTCTCTGGTATACTTTGCTGGTCTCTAGCGATTTCTGTGTGAGACTGCCTGAATCCTATCCACATCTTAGTGGTTTAATAATCCTTTCTCTCCACACTCCCTGCTTTGGTGTGGTGGGTTTTTTTGTGTGGGTGTTTGGGTTTTTTTTGGCATGTGTGTGTGTGTTTTGTTTTTGGTTGGTTGGTTTGTCTTATTTGGTTGGTTGACTGGTTTTGATTCACCTTTTGAACCCTCATGCAAATTCAGCACATCCAAAGTCCTTTTGCCTGCATGGCTACTTGTTAGAGGAAAGGAACCATATTTGCTACAAGCTTTCCTTTCCACACTCCCTTGTGTATCATTCCATTGCAAAGATAATAAACATGTGCTTAAAAATACCACTGTATTTTCAGGACTTGACAGTACTATGAAAAGATCACATTGTGTTGTGGGAATAGATAATTGAATGACTGCTCTGGTTCATGTTGCCTTTCTGATTGTGCTTTATCCAATTCCACACAATTGCCATGGGCTTAGGCATAGGCACTCAGACATCATGGTGTGATTCTGTGCAGCACCTATCTGGGACACAGGGGATCATCCGCAACCTGGCATGCACAGAGATATTCAATCTATATTAAAGTCTTTTACCTGCTCTGGGGACCACCACAATACAACAAAAATAAGACCAGCCTTCAGGCAAAATAACGGGCTAGTTTAACTCTTAGTAGTTGTCTGTATTCCTGCTTCCTGCACCCAGAAAGACTTTTTCACCATAAATTATTTTAATTTCCCTACTAATATGCAAGCTAACAAGATGAAATGCATTGATGCTTATGTAACATTACTTAAAAAATATCAAATTAAGCACATTTTTTATTAAATTGTGTATACGATTATATTTTCACAGCCGTCTCTGTTTTCCGGGGGTTTTGACTTTAACAGTCCCTTCCTGAAATCTTATGAAGGCTTGGGATATCAGAGAAGTCTAACCTATACATCCAGTTCATATTTAGAAGTAGTGATACTGGATTTAGGAACTTAAAGTTGCAATTCATCCCAAAAACTATATGCAAAAGGAGGTCAATGGGGCACAAGGTAACATTCAAGGATGTATAGAGGCATTGCTTTTCTACTTACGTATTAAGAAAGGCTTGAGGTGAGATCTGTGGAGAAAAATGAAGCAGTATTTTTAAGCACAGAATTCCCAGGGGATGAATACTAGTATTTGAGAACTGAAAGTGCCAGAAATAGGTTGGTTTAGCCAAGCAAAGCATGGATGGATGATTACCAGCAAGCTATATGTATCATAGCTTGTAGGTACTGCAAATACATTTACTGGGGGAAAAAAAAAAAAAAAATCAGACAGAATTTGTAACCTTAGTATTAGTAAAGTGGTTTTCTCTACTCTCTTCATTTTGATGGTGTCACTGCTGATATATTTTTTAAGGAAAAAACACCACTATTATTTAAAGAAATAATCGATTTGATGCAGACAGGAAAAATGGTGCTTTTATTTTGCAGGATTTTACTCCTGCCTGTCAAATAAATATCAAAACTGGGTGGATGTGTCTCCTGGCATGTCAGTGACAGTGAAGTGACAGTACAGACACCTGCAGCCTATCTGTATGAGCAAGAAAAGGCTATTGCAACAAAGTCTCCTGAGGAATTTCTGAAAGCAAGCTCTGTTCCAGAGAGAGCCAGGAATAAAATCAGGGTAAAGAAATGCAGAACAACAAAAGGACTCCTTGGCATACTACAGTAGATAACAATCCTGCAGTAATACACCAAATATGGAAAAAATAAATGCAAAAATCAAGCTTCCAATTTTAGATTTGTAAGTAATGTCACAAACAATCATCACAGAACAGGGACAAGAATACATTTTTTTGCCACATGAAGTATTTTTAGGTATGCTAACAGTGTGCTATAAAGGCTGCACAAATACACTGCACTCTGAGCAACGCACATTCTGCTGCTAAGAAAGAGAACTGTTGAATGTGACCCCTCACATTGTTAACAGTCAGCAGTCCTACAAGCCAAAAATATATTAAAAACCACAGAGTCTTTGCCAATGTTATAAAATAGGAATCAGGGGGCTGTTGTGCAATGTGGCTACTGGAGTGTTTTGTAGCCTTAGTGCCAACATTTGAAAGTAATGTGTAGAATCGAACTATTTTTTCTGCAGTTTTCTTTTGGGTATTGGACCAGTACATGTCAAAATACAGTTGTGGAAGTTCTATGCTCATTGTGAACTATTTTGACTTAACAGTGTATGTTTGCCTCTCCTGTTTCATGCTGTTTTTTTTGGTTTTTTTTAAACATGAAAAATGGAAATAAGAAATAAACCTTGAAACAAAGGCTGCGTTGCATTCCATTCTGCTACTTTTCTCATCTTCTACTCTGGGACTGCAAAATTTATCTGAACAAAGTTTGTCATGAACCAGTTGCTGAAATGATGTATTCTCTGTCCAAATAACCATGAGGTTTCAATTAGGGAACTTAATTGAACAGACAGTCGCTGAGGGTGTACCCCTTGGCAAGTGGTAGGTTTCAGCATACAGGGGTTTTCCTGAGGTAGGGAAATGTCAGGGGAGCTGAGAGATCCACCAGGAGCCAGCAGACCTTATGGAAGAGGCTGGCAGGCTGTGGGCATTGCCAGGGCCAAGTCAGCCACCAAGTTGTTGGTTAACTTTGTGTCTGGCTACAGACCCTGTTCAAATCTGTTTCAAGCAATGGCTTGACCACACAATAGATACTACACCATTCTTAGGGACTATCCATTCTTGTTCCCATAGCCTCAAAACAGACTCATCATGGTTGCCCAATTTTTGGTCAGTTTTTAACTCCCCTTCACATTAAATCCCCCCCTTCAAACTTAGGGTAGGATTTACATTCCCCATAAGTCTCACCTCACAGTTTCCCCAAGACTCTTATTCTTCTATTTTGTTTGTGAAAAGATTGCCTCCTAATCTAGTCATCATTATTTGCTGCGGTTTCCCACTTTTCAGTGCCTGTTTGCATAGATTCAAACATATACAGGTAAACACTGAATCATGCCCCAACTTAACAGCAGAACAATCAATGTGATTACAGCTATTAAGAATAGGTACTTTAGCCGATTCAGGTTGGGTAGCCAGGAGGTTAACCAGGAAAGAACTATTCCTTTTAAATTTGAGGCCAAATCCATTAATTCCTGCATTTTTTATTCTACTAGTTGTAAATTAGCAGTTAAGTTAAAGCAACACATTCCCTTAAACTTCTTGCATCTGTGATTATTTCTTAAAAGCAGACAATTTATTACTCTATTTTCCAGTGTAGCTTTGCATATTTGAGCCATTTTTTTGACCTAGGGCTGCTGAAGACTGAGAGGTATAATTTATATTTTTGCCTAATTCACATGAAATTCTTTTTATGGTTTTATAAGTCAAGGTCATTCTTACTTTCGTAGTTTAAGCTGCTGCAGCTGACATTTCACTTGGACTCCAAAAAGTCACTTCTTAGGAATCACAATCTGGTTGTAGAACATGAATTTATCTTTTCTGTATTTTACTTTTTTATGTTTGGAAATCCTTCTTATCATGGAAAAAAAATAATCTTTCTACAGAACGTGGCACTCTGGTGATATTGTCAGGGACATGATACAAGCCCTTTTAAGCATTCCTTTTTCCTTCTGTTTAGTATTCTTTCCAAACAATGTAGTTAGCATAACTAATGGGTCTTTCATAATCCTTATATGTAGTATAGTCTTTCAAAAGATGGGGAGGAGTTGGCACACCTATCAAGAGTGAAGTGAAGAGTTTCTTCCACAGAAATTTCCCCAACCAGACAAAAGGAAGAATTACTTACAATATTTTTGGCCTAGTTTTCCCGCATATTTTCTGACTGATCCCATTTTTGGAAAAACACAGTTGAGTCTATGACCTGAAAAAGAATAAAGAACATTTCATGACATGATTGTGTGACAATACAGTCTTTAACAGTGACATTGAGATGGCTCTCCACTTATCCTTAGCTTCTGGTGGCAGGGCTGGTTTGGCCCACCTATGGTGTATCCCTGAGCTGATTCCCTCTGCCTTCATGGCCATGTAAATGATCAACAGAATAACGTAAGGTCCCTTCCACTTTCCTCTCAGTGGTTCATTTTCAGTGATTTACTTTTTTCTTTCCAGATTAAGAACCTAATCAGGAATCATTACAGCTGGCAGTGATAAACTGAGGGGAAAATGATCGTTGCTGGGTTGTTTTCTAGAAAACTACAATTTGTTGCTTGTGATGATAGTATGACTTATGACATCTCCTTGGCCATCTTCACCCTCTAATTATCTTTCCCTCCTACATCATTTTCCCCTGATCTTTTTATCTCCTTTCTCCTCCACTCACCATCCTTACATACTACAGAAAATCTCTTCTAGAGTTAGCATTTCAGGGTTTTCATATGACATTTTGTATAATAAGATTAGCTTTCATGGTCTACACAGGGTAGTCCTACAGGAATATACTAATATAGAATAGTTCTATTAGAGAGTGCCTATTTTGCTTTCTTATTTCCTCTCTCATTACAACAGGCAAACAAATTATTTGCAGTGACACTATGAAATATATAATTTAGCTCTGTAAGAAAAATGACATGTATTTACTTCAGAAAATACAACTACACTGTAAGACATATTTTTTTCTAAATTATAATCTAAATACTTAATTTTAACTTTGTCATAAAATTTTAAGTATTTTTAAAATATATTCAAGAAAAAATAATAAGGAAATTAAAGAAATTAAGGAAAAATATGGAAAATTAAGGAAAAATAGCCCTAGAGCTATTTAAGGATTTATTTTTTTTATGCATCTGTCTGCAGGAGTTCCTAAGAAATAACTAAGTAAATTAAAATCTGTATTGGTCATATAATGCTGGCGAAGGCAATAGGGTTGCAATAGGTAAAGAGGAAAAGTAAATGTCAAAATACATAGTTGCTGGAACTTTACAATATGGTGACAAATGGACACTAAGAAGGAATAACATTATTTCCTTTGTGTCTTTTGCAGAAGATAGTCTGGAAGTGGTTCATTCCATTCTTCAAGACATCAACTGTTCATCTTACATGTGTTCATGCTGCTCTGCTAAGTAGTACAGAAGAAAAAAAGCTACAAAAAAAAAGTTTACTATATAATGTTATATAAGTTAACTTTCCAGTCTACATACAATAAAACAATTCTTTTTTTTTTTTCAATAGAACCAAACCTGATGCAACTATTCTGTGTGTCTGACTGTCCATCTACTTCAAATGTTTTTTGAATCTGTTATCTAATTGGATAAGTCTGAGATAACACTGTATCTTAAGCATGACGACTTTGTCTAACTCATACAAAAATTCTTGAACAGTCTTTCAGAGAAAAGCCCTGAAGCAGTGCCCTCATGAAAGTAACAAAATGTTACTTCCAGTGACTTTAGAACACTGATATCAGACTTCTTTCAGACTATGCCATACATCTTCCAGTGTATGTCCTCTTCCCTGTAACTAATGAGTCTCTTACACTGTCTTCCCATTACAGTAAAATTCCTTTACTCTGAGAAGAAGTCTAGATAGAAGTTTGGATTTGTGTGCTGTGAGTGCTATAACCTACACTTCTGTAATTCTTACAGGCTGGGTTTCAGCACTAAAAAGAGGCTGAGATGGGGTTTTAACGGTGGCCTTAAGGGGGTTTTAACAGTGGCCTTAAGGGGGCTAGCAGCTGTTAATTCATGGTATACATTGCAGGAACAGAAATAGTGCAAAACCTATGGATCCACCGAAAAAAATATATTGGCACTAACAGAAGAAACAAGTTGTTTTCTATTCTGCTGCCTGTGCCATTGGAAGATGTTTATTAATCATTGATATTACCCTCTGAGTCTCCTTGCCTTGTTGATATGGGTTGGTTTGTTTTTTTTTTTCTAGACAACTTGAATATCTCATTTTCAGATTGCTTATTTGCCTTCTAGTGCTATTCTTCTACCACTTGATGTTAGAAGCACAACCATTACATTTATATGTGCAAAAAACAATGCTCCGGTAAGCAGAACTTGCAAGACTTTTCTAGACTGTTTCTGGAGAGTCAGTTCAAGAGCAGAGCTCAGTAGATTTGTCCTCCATGCAAACCACACACTAGGGTAAGCAGTCCAAATGCAGCTGTGGTGCCCTCTGTTGTAAAGGGAATACCAGCTGCCTGAGAATATGCACCACCTCAGTCACTGCCAGGTGGTTAAAATGCTGACAAATACATTGAGACAGATTATTCGTTAGTGTCTTGGGAACATTTTTTAGGACTAATTATAGATCTTTTAGCAATGCCTAGAAGTCAAATCTTGCACTGAGACTCCATCATGCTAGTAATCAATGTGACTAGAACACAAATGAAGGGCTGTGTCCTGAGATTAGTTCCTCTAATGGTAAACTTTAGGTAATTTTCAGATTCCTACCTGCACATGTAAGAAGGCTTTCACTTCATTGCAACTTAGAATTTAAAACTTGATCAAGATTGATACCTATCAGTCTGGCCACATCTAAGTTTAAAATTCATGAAGACTTTAATTCTTGTTACTTTTATGCCTAAACCATGACAAAACAATAAAACAACCAAATAAGCAGACACTGTTTTTCTATTTCTTTCATTAAATACTACTGTTATTTTTATTTGCTTGCTATATTCTGTAGTGACAAAATATTCTTTTAGAATTAAATAATTTGCATTTCTGGGTCTCATATTTTGATCATTTGATTCCCAGCTCATGTGTGGGATCAACAGTGTGCAAGTTAATGTGAGATACCCCAGTGGAGAATAAGTCCTGGGATACACCATATTGACAGCCACTGACAATGTGCAAACAGTGCCTAAACACTTCTGGAGCAAGCTCCTTACAAGATAACAATTTTGCCTTGATTAGAGAGGAGTCCAACATGGTTCCCCTTCATCAGTTGTATTCTGTTAGGCAGCAGGTATCACAGGGTTCTCAATACCACAAATATTTGTCACTTCACTTTCTGTGATAATAGCTTTCATTCTAACAAAAAGAAGTATTTCCATGATCATGGGAGAAGCTTGAAAGCTAGATTCAAAAAGAATGAACTCTTGATAACAAAATGATAAAGAACCCAACAGTTATTTTTAAAAGATTTCTATATAATTTGATGTGTTCAGGCTTCTTTCATAACTAAAGAATGCATGCAATTAATTAATAGAATCATAGAATATTTCAAGTTGGAAAGAATGCATAAGGAACAAATTCCATCAGTATAATGATTAAAGGAAAATTAAAGGCAGATAAGATCTTGTCCTGCTGATGCTCCAAACCCACCAAAAAGCCAGCTATGTTCAATACAGTCTTGTGCTAGGAGCTAAGAAACATTGCACAAGCTTGGTCATGCTATATATTGTGCTTGGCTATAGGCTTGACATTGTACTAACATGGTTTTATCCGTCTGGACTATGAAAGGCAGTTTGAAAGCTATCAACAGTGTCCAGCCATGCTGTCTGCTGAATGAAGGAACCTAGGAAAGGGAACTTTTAAAAAGTTTGTGGAGCACAGAAGGGACGAGTTTGGCCTAATTGTTCCCTGCATATTGTAGAGATACATTCTAGATTCTAAACTCTTTCCCTTTTATTTTATTTTTTTTTCTCTATTTTAGGTAAAGATGATTCTATTAGGTGAAAACCATTGCAACCTGTCATTTCACTTCTTTCATCTTCAGTTTTGCAAACAGGCATCCATATATTACTTATGTTTAGTGTTTATGTTAAATTTCAATAAATTTACTCAATACCAAGTAATAGTGTCTCTAAAAGATCTTAAGTTTTAACAACAAAATTCATGTTATTATACAAATATAAAATAAACCCCACCATTCTAAATGAAATCATAACAACAGGATGATAGTAAATTTACTACAAATATATTAAAATGCCTGAATTTTTTTTATTATTATTCTGTAGAATACCTTTTCTTTTAGGAATTTAATGTTATCAGCTAGGCTGGAGTTTGGTTTCTTCTCCTTTCTTTCCAGTTTTATGTGAACTACATAAAGCTGTAAAAAATCTTTTCCTTCTATCTTGGTGGGTTTTTTTTTCACTTCTAGAAAAAAGGATTTCTGAAGAAGATAATATGTTCAGTACTTCTATGTATCCCTAACAACTGGGCTAAAGGTTGCAACTTGGTCTGAGCCCAAGCATATATACATATGGGATAATGAAACAGAGCACTGTGACTTTGGCAAATCTATAAAATAGGGAATAAAAGAAGTGATTCTATGTAAAAATTGCAGTCAATAATAAAAAAAAAAGTTGTTAAGGTATGAGTCATCTGACCTGTTTTAGATCTTTCCTTTAGGATGAGGTGATGTGTCTCTCTCTTTCCACTGACAATACCAAAGCCTGAGATGACTAGCTTGGATAAAAACCTTTCCACTGAGAAATTGGCCATATCTAAATAAGGACACACTTAATCTTGTTATAGAAATATATTTTTGAGATTCTGGGCCTTACTGCCTCTGCACCTCACTGTGATGATAGTGTAAGTATTGCTGAGAAAAATGGAGGGTGGTCTTTTAATAGGTATACAAACAGAAATACTAAATGAAAATTATTCTGATTAATAAATTATTTTTGCTTTAAAATGTTATTTTTAACTTATCAATATATCCACTTAAGATTTTTTAAAATATTTTCTAATAAATACATACTGAAACTATATCAAGACATAGTTGATGAATTAGCAACTATACAGTTTTATTTTAATAACAGAAATTAGCTATGTGCTTTATCTTCTTGGTGGAAAGTAGAAGAGGAGAGATATTTGATCTTTTATCTTCTTACGCTTGACAGTTCACAAGATTTCTTTTCTTATGATAATTGGATTGACACATAATTGTCTGATATTTATATTTTATATTACTTTGTTTTTACTAATTGGTTCCTTATCCTTTGTTGCTCTATTTTTGTAATTTAAATAGTTACTGAGTTATATTAGAGTTACCTAAGCCAGTGCTTTCAAATTACCCTGGAAAAAATCTCATTTTTTGGCAATTGATTAAGTGTTTTTATCTGCTTCTGTGTCTTGACTTCTCCTTTCTATTTTATCCAGCTATGGCTTCCTGTTGTTTCATGTGATTATGGGTTTTATAAGATTTTATTTTTTTTTTTTTTCAGAGTCATAAATAATCAGCCCTCACCACAAACCACAGTTTCTCTCATCTTTGTTTGCTTCTTCATATAGATTTAGTGACTGTATTTCTGCTTTTTTCCCCCTCATATTGATACCTGTAAACATTTCAAGGGTGAAAGTACATGTGGAATTCCAGGTGGTAAAATCACAGTAGATAAATAATGTTTGATCATTTCCTTTTTGTATTGTTGAGTATTTTAAGTTCAATGGAAATCATAATGTTAATTATACAGCATGATGGATTTCATCCTTAATTATTTACCAAATAGCTGACACAAAGTTTGCCTGCTTATAAGCCAAGCAGTATGTTGTTTTCCCAGAAGACTGTAGAACCATTCATGACATGGGAGTAACTTCTGCCTACTAATGACAATGTTTTGGCTTCTGATGCTGTTCCCCTAGAGGTGAATTATCAAATAGTTTTACTTGCACATTATTTGTGTTGATGGAGCACCTATTCCCTAGCCAGATGTGGGGCTTTACTGTTCTGCATACACAACAGGGGATGATCACAATGAGAAAACAAAATTATAGTCATTCATGTCAAGGTACTTTGATGGGTTTCTTTTTCCTTCTTCTTTTCCTTCTAACCCTGAAGGAAGAAAGTGAAGAAGTGTTCATTTTAAACTGATGTTCTTATAGTCTGATAGATGGAACACCACAGGCTCCTCATGTTCATCACATTTGACATGCTTTTAATAATCTCTTTTATTTTAAGAGTACATGGTAATTTGCGACAAATTTTGATTGTTAGAAATTGTCCATGTTCAGAAAAAGTTCATAACCACTGACCTAAGCCAGAAAATTTCTCCTTCTTGAGAGTAAACATTTCAAGAGATCAAAGAAGTCTTATATAATTTTTGGGGTTCAAGTTCATTTACATGGTTGCTATCTACTAGCAATACATATTACTGTGTGTTTTGTTTATTGCAGGAATGACATAAAGCATAATCAATTTTTTTATGTTTTGCTTCATATCCATATTGATGCAATTCACTAGCATTCATAACACAATGTGTCTCTCTTTAAAAAAAATAATCACATCTGTGATTCCCCACTATGAGTAATTGATGAAGTATAGAACAGTGGAAACTACCTGATTTTGCAAAGGAAGTTAGAATTTTCTTATCTATGTTGAAACAGATATATATAATGTAAACTTACATATGTTCTTTAAAAGACAACATTAATAAATTTGTGTTACTGTAACTGCGTGCAAAGCTCACAACTCTGTTGTGTTTAGATAAACCACTGACATCTGTTGACCCAAGAAGCAAAACTGGTATATGTATTGAACTAGCTGTTCTTGGTATATGTATTGAACTAGCTGTTCTTGCAGAATGGACAAGAACTTTTAAGTGGCCAAAAAACCTGGACCACAGTTAAGGCCACCTTGATTTTCATTCTTCTAGAAACATGGAATGTACTTGATAATACCTCTTACTATATGTCATTATGCAGGTATAATATTCCACATTTATTTGTAAGATCAGAGTCTTGCATTCTAGCATTAATAAATAAATCCACACAAACCCATTTTTCTAGAAAATAATGATCAGAGAAATAGGCATAGGTGCCTAGAAAAGCAAAAAAAATCTTCTGTATCAGTTAGCAGTGATGAATACCAGTTCTCTGAAATCCCAGAAATATAATTTTCAGATTTCTTATTGCTAACATGGATGACATCCCATGGGTTTCCTAGCTTGGCATGGTGGTGTTTATAAAGTTAGCCTAGGTTACCAGATGACTTAGTGGAACACCAGAAAAGCTTCTTCAGGAATTAAAATACACATTCCAGTAATCTTTTGGGGGGGGGGGGTTGTGTTTTGTTTTTGTTTTTTTTCTGAAGTAATAATGCCTTCTTAGTCATTTGATAGAATTATTAAAATGAAGTAATATTTAAATTAACCAAGGCATTAATGTCACTAAACCAATTAAGTTATTTTACAATAAAATAAATAATTAGGTTGAGAACACACAGTTTAGTTATTCTTGAAATTAAAACCTGACACTATAAAGAAATGAGCAAGTGTTATTAAAAACTTTCAACTGTGAGCTAATCAGTGTTTAACTGGTTGTAGAGTAGCAGTATCATCCACATTGCAATCTGCTACTGAACATGGTGGTATAAATCAGTCAAACATGGAATGCTACAGAGAACTGCAACTATGAAAGTTAAATCAGAGTCATGCTATACTAAAGAGTAATCTTTTAATAGGATATACTTGTAAGGGACTCCATATTGCACAAGTATCTGTGATCTGCAAAAGGCTGCAAAGTAAATATTTAAATAAATGGCTGAGAGACCAGTTGCACCTATGCGAACATTTTGTTTTCCTTCTGGATTTGTGTTTCAAGGATGAACTCTGTGTGGATTGCTTGACATATAACCAGGGCAAAATTCCTGAAGCAGACTTTTCTGCAGTATGGGACTTTCCTTTTTCCCTTGTCCGTTCATACAAAATTAATGCCTTTCTTCCTCTTATCTTTCTGTGGTTTGGTTGTAATTAGATAGTAGATTTTAAAAATATTTCCAACTTAGGGAGTTAGAAGCTAAGAAAATAAACAGCAAAAATGAAAAGAACCATATGACTGTGGATATCATCTATCTTGACTTTGCCAAGCCCTCTAACACTGTCCCCCACAACATCCTCCTAAGTGGGAGAAATATGGGTTTGATGGGTGGACCGTTCAGTGGATAAGAAATTGGCTGGATGGTCACACCCAGAGAGTAATGGTCAATGGCTTGATGTCTAGAGGGAAAAATGTGACAAGTGGAGTCCCTCAAGGATCTGTACTGGGACAAGTGTTGTTTAATATCTTCATTAATGACATAGACAGTGGCATTGAGTGCACCCTCAGCAAGTTTGAGGATGATACCAAGCTGGGTGGTGCAGTTGATATGCCAGAGGGATGGGATGACATCTAGAGGGAGCTGGATAGGTGGGAGAGGTGGCCTCAGGTGAACCTCATGAGGTTCAAAAAGGCCAAGTGCAGGGTCTTGCACCTGGGCCGGGGCAACCACCATTATCAATATAGGCTGGGAGAGGGCATGCTAGAGAGCAGTCTTTTGGAAAACGTCTTGGGGGTACTAGGAAATGAAAAGTTAGACATGAGCCACCAATGTGCAATGGCAGCCCAGAAGGCCAATTGGGCTGCATCAAAAGAAGCGTGGCCAGCAGATTGAGAGAGGTGATCCTGCCCCTCTACTCTGCCCTAGGGAGACCTCCCCTGGAGTACTGTGTCCAGCTCTGGAGCCACCAACACAAGAAGGACATGGACCTGTTGGAGCATGTCAACAGGAGGGACACAAAAATGATTAGAGGGCTGGAGCACCTCTCCTATGAAGACAGGCTGAGAGATTTGGGGTTATTCAGCCTTGAGAAGAGGAGGCTCCAGGGGGACCATATAGCAACCTTCCAGTACCTTAAAAGGGTCTATAGGAAACCAGGGGAGAGTTTATTCACAAGGGTTTGTAGTGACAGGATGAAGGGTAATGACTTTAAGCTAGAAAAGGGTAGATTTAGGTTAGACATTAGGAAAAAGTTCTTTAATATGAGAGTGATAGATCACTGGAATAGGATGCCCAGAGAGGTGGTGGAAGCCCCATCCCTGGAGACATTCAAGGCCAGGCTCGATGAGCCTCTGAGCAGCCTGACCTAATTGGAGATGCCCCTGGTTATTGCACGGGGGTTGGACTAGATGACCTTTAGAGGTCCCTTCTAACCCAATACATTCTATGATTCTATGATCATTTAACCCTTATTTTCATTTAGTCCTGGGATATATCTCCACATATGAAAACACAGGCTCTGTTCATTTTAACATGAAATATACTGAATTGTTTTAATATTTTTTTAAGAAAATACAATAAACTTGGTATGATTACTCAAGCACTTCTCAGGATCCCAAGGATAGTTTTTCATCCTGTTTTGAGGTCTGTGGTATTTTAGCTACTTTACTATTGTCACTCATACTAGGCTATTGTAAGATAGTTTGCATTTTGACCACAATAGCTATAATCATGCTTTGACTGAAAGGTCTCTCCACAATACTTCCAGTGTATCCAGTGTACTGTTTACAGCTGCAGTGACAAAATTATACACAATGCAGTGGACAGTATTTTGACCATGACCAAACAAAGTGGCTTGCTTTGTTTATGCTTCGTCCCCCCTCTTTTTTTTTCCTTTAAAATGGCTCAACATACACTGACGATACCATCACATAATGGGAACTTCTGCAGTTTGGTTATGTGGTAGACCTACAGTGAAATAACTTTAGGAGAGAGCTACTGTAATCAAGGAAAGTGCTGCTCACCTCCTGATGAAAAGCTGAGCAATGATATATATATATGTCACAAGACCAACATATTGTTGAAGCTGCCAGAACCCAGATGACTTAGTGGAAATACATAGTTAGACTTTGTTCAATACACATGAGTAATGGAACAGCAATGTTTAATTCTGGCTTTTATAAAACAGCCCAACTGCTTTCCAAAGACACACTGGAGCTTTTGTAACCTCTAGGAATATTTCTGTGTGGCATTCTCCTAAACCTGTGCACTGCCAATGTAGTGGTGAACGAATCAGACCCAACTGGTGCTTCTGATGGATTTCATGAAAAAACATTCTTGGGATTTCTGAAAGCTATGCAGCAGAAATGCATAGCACTGGCTAATGTTCATTAAGAGTGGCCTTAACTAAGCAGCAAAAGCTGGCAAATTTAAATTGGACCTGATGATCACATACCAAAGAGATGAATCTCTACACAGCCAAATAGCTCATCTGCAAGCAGAGGAAAGGGAGTTGAAATTTTAAGTGTCTTTACCAGTGAAAAAAAAATTGTAGTAATAATCTCAGTTTTAAAATACAATCATTACTGTATTTTATCTATATTGTTTTCTGGATTTCATGTTCAAGTCAGTTGAATTAAGCAATATTTAGAAAAAATGAACTTGCACAGGAATAGTGATAATTGCTAAGAGGCTGCTAGACTGCTGCTAGACTGCTGCTAGAATTCAAGTTTTACGACTTTTAGCAACACATAAAATGTGTAGCTACACTGCACAGTTCTGTCAGGTTACTTCTCATTCTTTTCAGTTTTATTAGAGTGTTGAACACCTTATCCTGACAGTAGGAATAATGCAACAGACTTCTTTGGGATGGTGCCTTGGTATTTATTTTTTGTGACTAGGATCTAATCTGCCATAAATTCTAGAAATGTGCTTTTAAATAAAAGTAATGAAGTGGCACTACCTGACTAGTATCTGAAACACAGAGAGCAAAAGTATTACACAGGACTTATATGCTATATTAAGTTTCTCAATCATAAAATAAAAGTGATTCAACAGCAACAGAAACACAAGTAGCATTTTGTGTCTTGTTCTTGTCTGTTAAAGATAAAGAAATAAGTTCATTTATGGAGAGAAGTCAGCCTGGCATATGATTTCCATGTTGTTTTCTCAGAAATGCTTGCTTTCCTGTACCTGCAAATTCATGTGCATGACTTCTACCCCAAAAGTATCAATTAAGAAAATCTGAAATTGTGTGTAAAGTATATATATTTTCAGTTGTGTACTGATTGATCTGTAGATTCACATGTCTGAATTTGTTTATTGATTAACTTTCAGCTGTTCAGTTACTCAGAATAGCTTTCAGTTTTTAATTCAAGTTTGGAACAAACCATTGTGAAGATATTATTTGCTTCTCATAGTATTCCAGTCTATGATAAGCAAATAATTCCAGTCAAAGAAGACTTTGGAAACTCAATTCAAACAATAAAAGCACTACAGAGAATTTGGACATCATTCTGCTATTCAAATGCCTGTTGCTTCACTCGGAATCAGTGAGTGAAATACAGTCATATCACTCTGTCTTCTCTGAATATTTATCCAGAGTTGGCTTTTTGCTGTGCTATGAATAAGTGAAAAATCTCAGAAATTGTTCTTACTTTACATGAGGCAGATAGCATTACTTTCAAATCCTAGAAGACTTCCAGCTGTTGTCAGGACTATAATCACCTCTGAGCCAAACAAATATTTAAGAAAAGTTTGAGATATATGCTTATTTAGTACAGTGTGAAGGAGAGAGAGAACATAAGTTATAGAAAAAGCAAACTTTTTGAATACCTGGTCAGTATGTTAACAGATGTTTGATTGAAAGTGAAAAATATTTCCAATGAGATATGCAGGCCTCTAATCCCATGAGATAAACTAAAGCAGAGAAACCAATTGCTATTTGCTTTGAGATGAGAAAAGACCAAATACTGGTTTTGTTGCTCAAGAAATGGCTTTGCAATGGATAAACATTCCATTTCTAAAGGGTCAAAGCTGCCACTGAGTGAAATGACACTATTCATAGCAAGATCTTAGTTTTGTTTGCCGCCATATTTTCTTGTCTATAACAATTTTCATTAGGTTTGCCTCAGTTTTGCTCTGCATTTAATGAACTGGGGTGTTTATCAGAGTGCCTAACACCAGAATGCATAGAAGTTTGTGATCTTTTTCATATTCAATGAAATAAATCTCTCTAGGGAGAACTTTACAGCACCTGATTTAAACAGCAGGTGTTGTCTACAAAATAGGGACACGGTGTTGTCTACAAAATAGGGACACAGTGTTGCCTTTGTGTATGCTAATCTTTAAAGGACCAGTTTCATTGATATTGAAGAAAAAGGAGCAAGAAGGGAGAAAAACCTCCCCTTGACTCTTTCCATGTGACCCAGTTGTTTGACTTCAGTGGGATTAATAATCTTTTTCATCCTTTTCCACAACAGCAATTGAATCTCACTTTTACAGGCAACTGAAATAGTGTTTGAGGGCAATTAAGGAAAGGATTAGTATTAGCAGTTTGCAATTGTGGTAGGCTAAAAGATACATGAGGGAAAATAAAGGAGGCATTGAAACACAAAGCCTAATTTTCAAATTTATATCACTTCTAGACATAGTCCTGAACAAATCCAAATGCATCCTAAAAATAATATTATTATTAATATTAATAATCCTCTAGAAGATTAGACATTAGACAGATGAAAAAGCAACTTGCTGTAGGCCAAGGCTAGCTGAATAGCACATTCCATTTGCAAATCTCTGCAAAAGGCATCATAAGACACCTTTTTTGGTAACATTTATTTGTGAATAATTGTGTAGCTAAATTTGATTCTGAACATCTTAGTTATTTCTCATATTTTTTATTTCTGCTTCCTAGTAGTGGTTCTGAATAATCCTTCCACAATGTAATTATCCAGGCCCTTCTTCCTTATTCCATTATTTTAATATTTAATTCTCCAGATATAAGGTCCCTAAATGTCTTTGATTAGCAGACTTGCGTCCAGGTTCCCTGACATTCTGCTACTTCCATAAAAAAAAAATAAAATAAAAAAGTTTGGTGGTGTCACTGGGAAACTTACAGTCCACGTTACCACCCCCAGAGAATATGGAGGCAAAAAGAAATTTGGAATTATAATTTCCAGAGGAAATAGGAATGGGTTGGTTGGCATACTTCTTCTAGGATTACTGCTACTTCTGAACCCCACTATGGTTGCAGAAAGCACTTTTTTATTATTTACTACTTTAATGTTTAGAGACCTTCACCCTTCTAGTAAAGTAAAACTAAAGTAATACAAACCTTTCTTTTAAATTGAAGTGTTTTCTGTTCAAGTGCCCATATAGCAGAACCAGAAAAGATCACCATCAGCAAACACCATTTATTTATGCCTTAATAATTCCTCATTCTTACAGCCTCCTACTATTGGAACAATGATGACTCAAATCCATCTTAGCTTTAGATGAAGCATTTCTGTTTTTAAGAATTATTTAACTAGGAACTTTGCACGGGATTCAAGGTGTTTCATTATTAAGATTTCTCTTATTTTTCACAAAAGTATTCAGTAATAATGATATAAATATGAACTTGGATAAATTAGTGTTTTGTTTAATAATTGTAAATTATTATGTTGGGTTGTATTAAAATAAAAAGTATACTCCTTGAGAGAATATTTTGCTGAATTAGTCAATTTTCCTTTAATTTACCACAATTCATAAAGATTGGATTGAGTTTTCATTAAAGATTTTCATGATTTCATTTTTTGACCAAATAAGATCAAATATCAAATGTATTAATTTTCAACAATGTAGAGAGAGTATCTTCATTTATAACAATATAAAAACCAAAGCCAACCAAAACAAACAAAAAAAACCCCACTCAACCAACCAACCAACCAAAACCAACCAAAAAACAACCACCTAATCAAACCAACTCATAAAAATTGACTTGGTGGACCAAACTACATTAGAAAACAAACTATATAGAAATTTAATTTCTTTTCTATATGATTCTAGGTGTCATACTGTTTCATAAACTATCTTCCTGTTTAGCACACTGTAAAATATTCTTGCTTAATGAAAATGCTGAAGCTAGCACAAAGCTCTACAGTTTTAACGTAACTCAAATATAGGTATTTGCAAAGTATCATTTTATAAGAATCTGAATTTCTAAATTCAAAACCACTGAGGTATACAGCTATTGCTTAGATACAAATAGGAATCTTATTTGCTGACATGTCAGAAGAACTGAAACATCATTCCTACCAGACATGGTCTACAGACAGCTGGTAATTTGGCTTAAGCAAAGTACTTCCCAAGCCCAAGGTGTAGGTACTTCCAAACAAGACCATAATTGCTGTAAAATGACAAAACAATTAAAATAAAAACTGATCTAAAAATACCATTATTAAGCTAAACTTTTGTTTTGCTGTATAGCTCTTTATAGTCTCTATTTTTTACCAAAGCCTTCCTTTACCACCTCTTCCTCACAGTTGTAAATATACTGCAAAGTTCTCAATTTTTTATTGGAAACTTTAGAAAAGTTTTCGGCAGTTCTGTTGACAGTAATGGCAATTACATAATATTAACTTTGCTGTTAGTGCATGAGATCTAGGTGATTTTGTTACTAATTTCTCTCATCACTAGACTTCCCAGAGAAATAATCACCAGTTATCAGGTTTACTAAAGGGAAAGACAGGAAGGAAGGGAAGGAGAAGACGGAGAATTATTAATAATTTGACAGAGAAAATCCAACACCTGTCTGAGAAACTTGTCTGTTTTTACTGCTTACTTTGTATTTTACTTTTTTCATCTTAATTTGATGAGACTGGTAACAAATGCTAATAAGACTATAATAGGCCTATAATGCCAGAAGATTACTTTGGGGAATTTGTATTTCAAATGCAGGAGTTAAATTTTTCCAGATAATTAGCAGGTCAGTTAAACTAAATAATTTCCTGTTGCTGGTAGGCATATACAGACAAATACAGCCTTACTTTACTCCTGCATAGACCTACTTCAAAATTATTCATAAAAAGGCTAAGAAGCAAAACAGAGTGTGTCTAAAGGAGGAAATTTAGATATAGTCAGTAATGATTTAAAAAAAACCCAATTAGTTATATAAATATATTTGCGTTTTGATGTGTGCATGTTGTTCTTGGGAAAATCTTTGCACATATCAAGTCTTTCATTCCTGCAACTAATGCTGGCTGAAAGGATAGAAACATACCTAGCTGTTACAATGCAAAAATAACTTTGGTTTCGTAAAATTGCCATTACATAATCTTGCCTCCCCTCCAATTTAAATTTAGAATTCTTCAGAAAGGAAAAACATTTACATAAAATGGTCACCAGGACTCAGCATCGTTAAAGGTCAGAGATGTGAGGAAGGGCCATGAATGAATACATCTTAATTGAAACTATTCTACTTCAAGCACAACTCATTAAAAAATGGGGATTAATAGTGGTCTAAAAAAAAAAAAAAAGCTTGTGTATTCCAACATTTTAGTGTGGACACAAACTCACTTGAAAGAATCCCAAACCCAGATGTTTCTCTCTGCCTATTTCCATTGCATCATGTAACTGTTACCAAATTTGGAAAGAATCCTCTTAACACCTATTATGAATTTAAGGTTGTGTTAAGAAGCAGGCATTTCTTTATTGCAGTGCTGAAAGCATGGGGGATAACTCCACCTAATGCACATACCATATATCACACCAGCTGAAGTTTATATTACCCTATTACATATGTATTAAATTTTCTAGAATGATCATACATATTCATTCTGTTTCCTGGAACTAATTATCATATATAATTATCATAACACATGAGAATAGTATCTGAAGGGTTTCAGAAGTCTCTCAGGACCCCCTGGTGATCGCCTATTGCGGTCCTCTGGGTGAACTCTGGGGTCCTTCTTCCTTTTATAGATGAAAGTTGTCTATCAGTCCCTCTTGTAGTTACCGTATAGCTTATTTGCTCTATAGCTTCCTTAGGGAGGAGAATGATCTTTCTGACTGGTCCAAGTTCCTTTCAGTTGTCACAGTTCATTACACTTTGGTAATACAAGATGCACCTAGTTTCCTTGCAAATATTTCATAACCTTTGTCAAATACGTCCAGTTTGGAGTCCTATTTCCAAGATGTAGTTAAGCATACTACCAGGGTGGAAGCTTTCTATGAATGAGTTTGTACTTGATACTTGTCTGTCCTCTGAAATTCCATTCACAAGTCATGAGTCCCTTCAAAGCTGTACTGCTCAGTTTGGAGTGGTCACAGGAGCAAGAAGGAACCAATGATTTAAACAACTTCTGTAAGTTTTTCCTCTAATCCCAGTGTCACTATCCAACCATAGATTAGTTTTGTATCGTCTTTCTCATTGTTGCTGTCTTGTTGTTAAGTGAGTATTTGCATGGCAATGGTTCCTTCTAGACCTAATTCTGCAGTCCTGGTTAACAGTCACCTGCTAATATGAGTGACACCTCATCAGTTCAAAATCAAATGCAGCAGATAACATGATGCTGAAAATATCAATGGTATACTACTGGTCACAGATGCTGGCATGCTTTAGCCATATGAATCTCATGAGCTGACCAGTAAAAGGTATTAAATTTGAGAGTTCTCAACACCTCACTAAGACTACAGATGAACACCCAGATTATTTTACTGGAAGGGAGTATGAATGTGATTTTATTTTCATTTTATTTGGAACTTAACAGAGCTTCAGTGTGAACCTGTATTTCTAATGTGTCCAACCAGAGCATCTTTATCTGATACCTTAACCGCTGAACTGCTAAACTTTCTGTGCAGTTCTATATCCACTGACAAAGGCCAACAGATCAAATCTTTGTTGTACATCAATGTACACCAAATACCCAAGAGATAACTCTGTGGGATGGGAAGCTATTCTTGGCATTCTCCTCCCTTTATGTAGGCAGAAAATACACGATAACATCTCCATACAATTACTCACTATTGCTTTTTAAGAATATTAGAAAGCAGGAACCAATTCCTAAATGATTACCCTCCCCACCCTGTGATAAAAATATTTATCGAAAAAACACCATGGATAAATAAGTCAGCTTTGGAGAACTGAAGAGAAGGCTACAAGTGTGGGAAGCAATTGAGCAAAGACAAATCAGGCAAAATTAACAAATGAAATTTTACAGGTTACAAGTTGATATGCTAGCTCACCTCTACAGGATGCCAAATTTAGTCTGATATTTCCAAGCCCAGGGCACATAGTACACAGGCAACCTTGCAGGTGTAGTTTTAAGGGAGTTGAACACCTGGAGATTAGTTGGTGTCAGGAGAGACATCATGTTGAATGTCTTTCTACCACAATGAATTTTATAAATTAAATATGTGTGCCTTGGGCTTAGTCTCTTCAGACCGTAAAAAGTTAACAAACTTTCCAAGTTAGTTAATTTTAAGTTATTACATTTCATTCCTTTGGATGCATGTCTTCATTCTACCTCCTTGACTACACAAAAAAAATACTTAGTATTGTCATATTTTACCTAGTGATTATAATCACAACAGAATAGCAGTTGCACCTAAGGTGCAATAGTAGCAACACAAAAATAAGAGACAAAGGAAATGGAATAGCTTTAAGGAATGTTAGTCTTTCTGGTACTCAAACAGACTCCACAAACAACTGCCTGTTGTAAAATGTATGAATTACTAAAAGAAAAGCACTGTGAGGTTGATCCCAAACAGTAGATTCTTTTCTAAGATAGTGTTGGTTATGCTGTGCAGTTCTGTTATGTATTTTAAAATAACATGAGCCAAGTGTAGTTGTTCTGAAGGAAGCAAGAGAAAAGGAAAACTTTGGTCTTTGGAGTTTCACTGAGCAAACTCTTATGAAAAATAATCTTAAAAATTAATGCCAGGATTAAAAACATATATTAAAAAGCACCTTGATAAAGCACCATTACATTCTTCCCCATGCACAAGGTAGACAGAAAACATGCAATTTCCCAGCATTCCCTCTGCAGTATGAGATCTTCACTATTCACTCCTCTGCAACATTGAAAACAAGTTTTCACTCACTAGCTAAAATAACAGGGTGATGTCAGTTTAGGGATTTTTTTGTTTGTTTATTATTGTATTTTTCTCTTGAGATACAAATGTTTTTTTCTTTCATTCTTGTGACACATGTAGGAACAAAAGACCAGGGTGTTGCACATATTGCACAGATCACTTTTTTTGTAAAAGGAGATGTAGCAAAGATCTTTTTATCCAGCACTTAAATTCTACATTAGGTATGAACTAGGTAATTTTGGTCCTGTAACTGGTTCTGTGGGACCTCGTCAGTCTAGTAGTTTGGGAAAAAAAGACCTTAGAGGAAGACAGAAAAAGCCATTTTCCATAAGAAAGACAAAAAATTGATAACTGATTATCTGGTAGCTGTCACAGCCTATTGGAGCTCAGCAGCCCCCTATGAATGGTAGTGAGTACTGGGTCATAGCATCTGTTGTCTATCTCAGAAACTGCTGAAGACTTATGTTGTCCAGCAATTACAGTCACAAAGAGTAATGAGATATTGCATGCTAGGGTGGCCAGGTGTCACAGTTCCTGTCACAATAAGTGCCACTGGGAGATAGATTTCATGTCTATTCCATTGCATGGACCGGGTGTGCAGTGTAGAAGCAAGAGATGACCTTCTCCTGCTTGGTCTAGTAATCGCCCTTTGTTTAAATACAATATATCCACAGAGTTGGCTGATACCAAGTACTGGGATGGTGAGACTTTATATCTCTGAATCACAGAACTGCCAGTCACTCGCTATGCTCAGAAATTAGCAGGAGGTGTCAGTCAGGGGTTGACGAAAAGCCGTAACAGTGATCAGTTGTCTAGAAGCATAGTTCAATTATTAGAAGCTGGACTCAAGCTCCCTCCATGCACAGAAATCGCTTTCTTAATGAAGCCGACACTCTTAAAATGTAATGGGCACATAAAACCAGTGGGTTTAGTGGAAAAATCTACCTCAAGAAGTAGATATAACAACCAGAAAACCTGAAACAAAAAGGTTTAAGGTAAGAAAGGGAGTTGAAAACTAGAAAAAAAAGAAAAAAAACCAAACACTTTGTATCTCAGTCCCCTATTGTAGGGAACAGAAGGTTCAAGAGCCTCAAATTGGCTGCCTTAAGGGGTTTTCAGGTGATGGCTAAGATCAGTCTAAATTACTACACAAACACAAGTTATTGGGCTATGTTTTTACAATGCCTAGAACAATGAGGTCATGCACCTGGATAGTCCCTAGACATTAACATAATAACCATGATTAATGATATTTATATATCTCAGAAATTATGTTTGGCCTTCTAACTTTTTGCTACAATTAATCCATTTTTGCCATGCTGAACAAAGTTAAATAAGCTCTGGATTTCTGTTTTCTTTCCAGAGGATTTAGGACCCTTTCTCTCTCTTTTCATTATCTTGACCTAAAATTAAAGTTAATGGAATATTACCATTCATTTCAGTGGATTTTGAATGAGGCTGCCTAAGCACTATCCTGGGTGCTTCTTCTTTCCTTATGGAATAAACAATTATATAACAGATTATCTTTCCTGTAAGATTACAATATAAAAGAGGTATTATTCTAAGAATTACTGAGAACAAAAATCAGTGTGATACTCATCAAGTTTAGAAAGGCTAAAGAACTACAGATACTACAGATCCCTATTGCAGTTTGGCTTCTTTAGACATTGCTGAATTTTGTAGTAAGGTAAAGGCTCCTGTTCTTAAGAAGTCTGCAGGATTTCTTTATAGGGTGACCTAACAGTTAAGTATTTCCTGATTGATAATTAAGACTCAAGATCCATTTTGCCAAACAGCATGCAAAAGCAGTCAGAGAAAGGTTGTTTCTTTAACTTTGACTTAAAAGCTAAAGACAAAAGAGAGATAAAGGTCCAGGAAAGACTGTTAATTTTATTTCTGAAAAAAATTAATCAGAGTGAGAAATTAAGTAAACAGGCAATCAAACAACTTGCTACAGGGCAATGACAATGTAAATAACCATAACCAGATAAGTCCAAACTGGAGACTGAGTAGAATATATCATGTGGTTTAATATAGATGACCTAGGAAGATCAAATTAGAAGATAGAGCAAATGACAAAAAATTGATAAAACCTATGATAAAGGACTTAAGAACAACTTTGTCAACCTGAAGGAAGAAACTCTAAGACAAATACAGTACAATTTTAAGGACTGCAAATTGCTATTAGCATAGCAAGAACAAAACTGTAGAGATTTAGAGGAGGCTACAGGTTTGCAGATACTGAGAGAGAGGGCTTTTCCTGCATGTGAAAAGCAAGAATGTTTTTGGGACAAATAGACTAGTGAGAGGATGCTGAAGGCTGGGATGAACTGCTGAAAAAAAAGAAGTGGCTAACAATGCAATAAGATCTAACAGGCAGGGCAGGGGCCAAAACGTTAAGGATTCAAAGGCAAGGATAATATGATTATGTATGATTATGTGGTGAACATGAAGCAAAGAAACAGCTTAAGAGAGGAAACGGGAGGACATGACCTTAACAAAGCCAGCAGTTAATAAGGCAATTAAGAAATTATTCCATAAGGACGAGAGGTTTAGCATTTTGTGTTTGCAAGAGGAAGTACTTTAAAATAAATGGAGTGTATGTCTCCATACTATAATTCTTTAAATTGTTTGGATTAAATATATGATGACTTATTAAATATCTTTGAAAGACCAGTCCATTATTTTATTTAATAAAAAAATAAAATGAACTTTGGTATATAATAAATAGAGATAGGTTCATCTAAAATTCTGATTTCAATAAGTGTTTAAACTGATTTTTTGAAAGTGCCTGTCAAAATGTTATCTTCATTTTCAGGTATCTAAAGAGGTCTTAGTTCTTTGAATGAATCATGCAAAGATGTAATTGCAAGTCTTAAAATCCCTGTTTGGGAAAAACAAACTTCAGTATTCAGGCATCATCCCCTTGTTATTCTTTCAATAAGAAGAATTCAACATCACAATAACCTTCAGGGAGGGAGGGGGGAAGGGAAGGGAAGGGAAGGGAAGGGAAGGGAAGGGAAGGGAAGGGAAGGGAAGGGAAGGG
>JANHFX010002512.1:0-37717 GCA_027560015.1 Chloroceryle amazona
GAATATTTACAGTATGTTATGTAAGAAAGATTAATTAGGCAGTCATAAATCCCTCTCTGTTTTAAAACGTAGGAACTATTGAATAAATGTGATTTTTAACTATCTTAAGCAGTCCAAACTAATATTCCTTGAATATCACTATTGTATTTCATTCCAGGACAGTATTTTGTAATAAAATTGTAAAAAAAATCAGTAAAAGACATTTTAAAGTTTTAAAGTAAGTCCTGCCCTGGAATACAGGGCAATCAGATGTTCTTCAATATTTTGGATATTGACAGAATAGGAAAACAAAGAGGGATGAAAAAAATATTATAATACAGATTATAATACACAGAGAAAATGAAAATATGTTTTCTGGAGATGCTATATTAAAGCAGACAGAAGAATGTCAGAAGCTGGGCCCTAGACTAGCCATACAGGGAATCAGGAAAGCTCAAGGACTCTAACTTAATATTTACTTTTCTTTTTTTTCCTGGCAGATTAAAGTTATATTTTGTGTTCTTTTGTTTTTTGACTGCTCAAGACACTTCCTGTGTTAAGGTGGAGAAGTGTATGTGTCTTTATTTTTCAGGGTCAGGATGTGATATTTCATTTTTTTGCATGTTTGTTTTTTCTCCTTTTCATTTCACCAGGATACTTTTTAATAGGACTTTTCTTGATATTTGTTTGCACACATAATATTTTATTATGTTTTAATGTTTTATAGGTGATAGAACTGCCTATTATAAAAATTACCTAATGTTTCCTATTATGAAACCTTGATTTCTTCTACTTACAATAGTGCCAAACTGTAACTGTTTTGTTTGAAGTTTTCCACGCCAAGTAACTGTCCCAGCCTGTACTTTTCTGGAAAGCTCCAGCCAAAATAGTCCTGCCATTTCTAGGAATAATGCAAGGAAAAAATATGTATTTTTGCCCATGTCACTGAATGCTTTGAAATATGCCAGTGCTCCTAAACCTAAGGAAAGGAAAATGAAAATTTTCAGGGGCTTGGTTTAGCAAGAAAAGGTATGCCCTTGGTCAGCTTTTGCTACTTCAGTGAACATGCAGATAAAAGCCCTTAAGTTTTATGGATTAAATTTCCAAAGCATCCTCAGGTGCCTAGGTCCATTTGTTTTTCTCTACTTGGTAGGCACCATCCCTCACCAAAAAACTGAGTGAACCCTAGCTCACAGTAGAGACAAAGACAGACTTTCTGGCTTATATGGACACTAAAATGAGAGCAGGGAACTGGCCTTCCACTATTTATGACAATTATCTGTTTTCAGCTATAACTCATTTTAAGTTGGAAAAAGATGAAGGAACCACGTGCTTGTATGCAATAGAAACAAAAGCTGATTTTGAGAAAGAAATGGACTGGACTGGAAGAATATATCTTAAGAAACAAGGGTCATAGATCATAGAAGATGTGGATGCTTGACTAGATGTTTGAACTCTCTTCCCATCTCTAGCTCTAGGTAAGTGATACTGTGAAAGTAACTTAAATCAAACTTTGCATAGACAGCTGCTAACAGAATGTGCTCCATTTTCTTGGTACCCAGCCTCAGATTGTGGAAACAAATTTAAAGAAGTACTGAAGACTGCCAGCTGCAACTTAGGTCAATGGGAGCTGTAGATAAACCCCAAAGTTTTTCAAACTGGATACTCACTATTAACTATAACTTCAGTTCTGCATTTGTAGGATGTGTAAAAAACCCATCACCTCACATGGATACTGAGGATATAATTGATATTTGTAAAGCTTTCAAAACTATATTGTTGAATATCATAAAAGAAAACTCATGGGGAAATTAATAAATGTCTTTAGAGAAGAGTTTGAATAGCATGCAACAAAGATGGCATGAGGCCATCCATTGAACAATGGGACCATGTATTGAACAATGAAGTAAATATTGAACAGCTGTTCATTAAGTAAGCACCATGCCATCTGAGCACTGAAATGGCTGGGTTGCTATGGAAAAAAGTTTGTGATCATGTAATTAAAGCCTGTATCAAAATGCATATGCCCAAGATCAATCTGTTGAGGTTGCACAAGCGAGCTTATTTCTGTCACACTCTCATTTTTGCATATGCTTTTGAAGTGTTTTTTTCATGTTATTTTTTATACATGCATGTTCAATAAAAATATATGCTTACCTATTAGTGGATACAATGAGCAATAGAGATAAAAATGTGGAGAAAATAGAAAGAATATGGAGGCTATGCTGAAAAAGGTTGTCTGTGAATGGAGAAGAAGAATAAAGTTGACATAGAGAAGGGGGGATATAGAAGGATGTTCTCACCAGTTCCTGGGAGTTTTGTAGGGGAATATGGAAAGACTTTAATTCTCCATCATAAAAATACGTCATATTTCTAGTTGCAAAGTGCACATAAAGTAGTAGTTTTCAAATCCAATTCTGAAAATGCTACATGGAATTCCCATTAATTTCATGAACTCTCGAACCCTTTAGGCAATACTCAGAAAATAGAGCCATAGTTTTCCATGTCCATTACAGAGCAGTGTGTGCTTCAGTGACATCCAGATGACTTCCTAAACAATATTGTTTTTCCTGGAGCTTAGAAAAAAGTGACTACAAGTTCACAGTTATTCATTTATCCACTTTCTTCCATCTTGTTCAACACCTTCCATTTGTTTGAATGACACTTTTCTGTTACAAGTGTTTTGGATTTTATAGCTTATATTGCAAATATTTTTCCCTTGCCTTTTGCTATGAAATAAGTGAAGCTAAAATAATAATGAAGAAAAAGGTCTGAAAATACTTTGCACAAGGGCTGACATTGGAAGGCAGTAAAATCATGTAGAATATATCACAGTGATCTGTCAATGATTTGTCCTCTGTAGTCAGAGAACTATGTTAATTTGTGTTCTCTTCAAATGCACATTTATATCCTTATTTTTATTTTGATCACATGCTGTTTTGCAGATGAGTTATGAATGTTCACTGAGCAATTGCTACCCACAAACCTCTCACTGTTATTTTGTGTTCTCTGCCTTTTGGGCTCATTTACTTACCACCTTATGTCTAAGATGGGTGTTCTTTGGTACAATTACAGTGGGTTTTGCAAGATCCTATAATATTGTTTGACAAAGCTGGAACTTCTAGCTGCTCTAGCAACAGCATATAAAAAGGTTAATTCAGAGTGAATTTGTTTCAATAATTTTCAGAATAAGATTTAACTAAATATTGCCCTTAATTGTTCTTAAAAGCAAAGAACCAGAAGCACAAGGAAGAGTAAAATAAAATGAAAGAGTGAGTGCAGTTGCTGTTGGCAAATATTGTTATTCTGTGCACCTATCTGCATGATATTGCTATGATTTGGTCTTTCAAGAGTGCATTCTAAGTAAAAGTTATGCCAAAGAAATTGAGATATGCTTCTTGACCTAACCATTTAATTTTAACAGAATTAGGGATGATCATAACGATTTTGAAGGTCTCTAGGTCAGAACTAGAGATTCTTTAAAAACAGCTTTTTGCTTCACGTAGCTTGACCTTTATACTGGGGCTTTATTATTTCTATAACATATCCTTTCCTTATAATTACTTATGCTTCTATAAAATGCTATCATTGTTTCAAATGATAACTTGTAACAATGATTTTGTATGGTACTCTTAGAAAAATAGGAAGAATGAACTTCTAAAAGAGAGCAGAACTGCACTCTACAACACAGGGCACTGTATTAAATACGTGGAATTTCCCTTAAATACGCATGATACAACTTAATCGTTAAACACTGTTTGAAGTTTTCTTGACTTAACTTACATTATCTTGGTGGGCAATCATTCCTTGGAACATTTTGAAACAAATAGTAATTTCAGTTCTAACCGGCACACAGTCTCAGAAAAAACTTCGCCAATCATCATGCCATATTCTGGCCTATAATTTTAATAACCTTATCAAGCTGCAGAAGGGAAATGAAAAAATCATGGGAATACAGTGCATTCTGATTATGTAAATGAGCATTAGCAATATTATTTTCCCACAAAAAGACAGAAAGTGCAGAATTGAATAAAAGAAGATTAGTGAACACGTGTGCAATGGTCAAATATTAGGGTAGGTGCTGTACAAAACACCCATACTGGTTCAGGAATTTTAGTTAGGCAGTTATCCATAACACGGTTTTTATTCATTTATTGAATTTTTACTTGCTTTGCAACTTAAGAAATTTGGAACTGTATGAATTCAAAACAGAGTTTAAAGTTATATAAAAGCAATATGAAGTAAAATAAAGATGATTTTTTTGGGTTTATATCAGATCTCTTTGCAAATCAAATTACTTAAAATAATAGTCCTTAAATACTTAAAACAACTGTGTATTTATTCTCGTACTCTAGAATTCTAAAGTAACATTTTTTATATTAAGATGAAATCTGAAATCTTCCATCCAGATTTTTATTCTGCTTGTGACCAGTATCTTAATGTGCTTAGAATTTATGGGACTATCAATGATCCTATTAATAATTCAATCAAAGGGAAATCTCATGATTAAATATTAGAAATTTGAACTACTTAAATCATTTAAAATAATAATTTTTACTTAGTAAGAATACAAAAACGTATTTTTTTTCAGTAGACATAAAATCCCACAGTTATTCTAAGGTCTAGTTATTGGTATATATAGCATATTTATTTTATTTTATTTTGCTTTGTTTTAACTCACTGCCAGGAATTTACCCACATCTTAGTTTGGTATTATTCTTCTTTTATTTGACCAAATTTTAAAACAACTGGAAGTGTATTGGTTTATAATTCATACACTTCTTAATTCAAGATTCCTTTTTGTTTTGAGAAGCAAGTGTGTGGAGGGGTCCTACCTTATATTTGTGTGATACAATTTTTGTCGTGTGTCTTTGAATGTAAATACAGTCCAGAGTTAAAGAAATGTTATTTAGAATGTGTAAGATATTTCCTGACCTACTTTTTGTTGAGATGTCCAGATTATTAAATGAACATGTTACCTATAAATTAATTATAAATGTATCTCTGTAGTTTTAAAATTAATTATAAATTCATCTCTGCAGTTTCTAAGTAGCATCTGTCTTAAAGTAAGCATGTTAACCCTTCATAGAACAGAGTTATTCAAACTCTAACCCAAGTAACCGGAGTGTCTCCTTCATAATATTGTACTGCTTAGGGAACTCACCTCTTCTTGAGACATTTGAAATTGTTTGGCTGTGTGGTTATGAATGAAAATATCTTGGAAAAGAAAGAAAAAAGGCAAAAGCAACCTTCATCTTTATCTAGCTATTAGAATATGAGTAGAACAGGGAACACAGGTCATGTTTGTTCTCTGGACTGCTTTAATTTATCCAGAGATGGCCTAATGCAATCCTTGTTCTGAGGAATTGGGTCTGGAATCCCACATGTGCCTCTCCCAAGGAGATTGCTGGTCATCCTCTTCTCTGCCCTTCTGGTCTTGTGACTTGGATTCCAGCTTGTACATCGAAGCATCTCAAAGGCAGACATGGAAAATTTTGAACAACCTGCTTGAGGAGGGTTCTCTTGAAACACAGCAGATAAGACATCAAGTTCCTCAAGTTTAACATGAGGGTACATTTTCTATATAGGAGGCAATGCCGTGTATGGCAAGCAGGGTATAGAGCACAAGGGAGTAGAGCACAACTACTAGTGACCAATTGTGCAAAAAGTGCCTGGCTTTTAACACCTAGAGTGGAGCCTGAACTGAGTGGAGCTTAGGCATTTGTGCTGAGAACACTGGATCACTCTTCTTCGGCCAGGTGCCAGGATGCAGTGTCAGCTGGTCCCTAAGGACTGTCCAGGAGGGTGGGGGCCTTGCCAACCCTGTCCCACTGCCTCCAAGCAAGGGAGCAAGGCAGGCCTGGGGATGGCAGCTGGGATAAGCCAAGAGTCCAGATCATCATGAAAGTCCATGGTGACAAGGCAGGCCTGAATGAAGCCAGATCAGGTTGGGTAACTAGGATCAGACACAATTGGTCCCCAGGCTAGTCCAAAATCTGGGTCCATATATCTGGGTCTGAATCAGCATAATCCATGGTCAGATGTGGAGACAGGTAAACATATGACACAGCTCGTGGAGGAACTGAAAGCATTGGCCTGAGATGAGACTCTTGGGCCCATGGGCAGGAGGTAAGGGTGATGACCAAGTGTGGTCAATCAGGACCCTGACACCAGATATTTGAAATTGAGCCACATTTGAAACTAGAATATGGGCCCCAACAAAACTATTGATCACCAGTCTTTGTTTCATCCCAAGAAGTGTTTTCAGCATCCTGCCACTTCACCTTATCTTTTTGGTCCAGAATGTTTTCCTGGCTTTGCCCAGTATTCTACTTGTCCCCTTCCTTTAAATAATCTGAAAGGAATTGCTCAGAAAAAAAATGTATGTTTTGAATTGAGTGGCACAAACCAAAAAGATCTGTAGGTGTCAGTTTTGTCAAACAAAGTATTTTCTTAATGTTCTCACAGGAGCAATTCAGGCCATCTGACTATAGGCCTAGCTTTCTGACATTTTTTGTAACATATGCAGTGTGCAGTGTAATCATCTGTCTGGGCAAGTGTGAGTCCCCGGAAGAGAGGAGGAATTAGAAATGCATTCTGAAGCAGGAATTAATCACTGGATAAATTGCACCATGGGCTGTCATGATTTTTCAGAATTCTGGGAGTATCAGTAATATTCATACTCAGTGGTGGGAAAGAGCAGATGGGGACCAGTCAGAACTGAAGACCTGGGAAGAGCAGTCAAGATGACACAATGCAGGAATTTGTACCATTCCTCTTCGAGTCTAATGACTATTTGAACTTAGAAGCATTCCACAAGTTGATTAGAACCTATTATGAAAAGGCTTGGGTGCTTAGTCTCCAAACTGTAGTAAGAGGAGAGAAACATTCCCTCGACTCCTCTGTAAGTGCTTTGTGGAGCTTCCACTAGGTCTTTCTTTTTAGGGTAATGTAAGTTTCTTGATATCCCCATGGACCTTCTGAGGTTAAAAATATTTTGTCAGTAACTTTTATTTCTTGTTTAAAAAAAATCCATTTTGAAGCTCTGTGGCATTTAGGGAGAGTCCTTCCATGCACTTTTTGTTGTATTTAATTGTTTTCCTCATAAATCACATACTTTGTTTTGATGCAAAACACAGCGACAGAAGAGAATCTGACATTTTATGTAACTGGCATGTCATTTACAAGATCTCCATTAGAAAAAACATTTGTTTAGATACTCTGTTATTCATTTATTTTCATGTCAACACCAAAACCGACTGCAGAAATGAACAGAGATGAATAATATGACAGACTGTTTTAGTATCAATGTACTCTGCCTAAGGCAATATACTGTGCAACTGGTGAAGAATGCTTATTTCCTTCCCAAAACCTCTGCTGAGAACCAGCTCTTATAAACAATCTCTTACTTCTTTGTCTTGAGGAACTATTCTCAGCTATCTCCAAGACAAAATTTCAGCCGATACGTCACTGAAAAGATTTTTTTCATGGTAAATTGGTAAATAATTCTTATCAATTATGGTTATCTTTTCTACTGTTGCATTATCTCTGTTGTTTCTGCTCTGCCAATTGCTTTTCTCGGTGTAGTAATAAAAAAGGCAGCATACAGGAAATACACAGCAATAGTCTCAGCAGACAGAGTTGACAAGATATGACTTCTGAGAGATACATGCAAGTCTGGTAGATATTACAAACAAAAGAAAACATTTCAGCTGGTACAATGCAGCAATAGCAATGCTCCTCTCTTTAGAGCTGGGAGGATAAGAAAGGTGGCAGCTAGGAAGTATTTGAGGTTGCCTTCAAAAAATGTATACCCCCAATTTGCCTCAGGAAGAAAAAGGCAACCAGGAATGATCTGTCCAACTGTTAATAGCAGAAGCAGCCCATTCTCACCCATCATCTTTGACAGACAACTAGGAACTGCCAGAGGCTTCTGGGTGGACTTGTGTTGGGTAATGTATGTGCAGTAAGTGTGCTGGTTCCAAGACCAGTGCGAATCCAGGATTCAGGTATGTGGAAGTAATGCAGTTCAGATGATTCACAGATGTGCAGTATCTTTGCTGCTTTCTGGGAGCTCTGTGCCTATACACATACAAAAATTGAACATGTGAACCGAATCTTTTATGGTAAGGCATATGTTTCTCCAAATGTTGATGAAAGATGTGACTTACCCAGCCAGAAACATTAAACATCAATGATCTAGTTTATTCCCTTCTAAAAATTAAATTATTCTCTGAAAAAAATAACTTTGAATAGATTAGGCTGCCCCATTTAAATATTCAGAGTCCTTGAGCCTCCTTTACTTTCTTTTGTAAGTATTCTGTGGTTTAATAGATCTCAGTTCATTTTGTCTGAATTTTCTCTTTGCCGCTGCCATCCTACTCCTCCATGTAAACCATAAAAACCATCCTGAAAGAAAAATAGAAAAATTGTAAAACCGAATAGTAGTAGAGTTCACTTAAAGAGACTTAGCTTGTGTTTTCTCTGTATTCAAAACTTACATTTACTTCCTGGCAACTAGAAACCAAGATGGAGAATGTCTCGCAGATACTCACAATAGCCTATAAGGGGCAAAGGAAAAGGAGCTTACAAATTTCTCTGCCTTTAGACATTGTAGTTACTACTTCTGTGGAATGCTGATAGACATACTGCTATTTCCTTGTCTTATTTTATTGTCTTAAAAATTAATTAAATTAACAATTTTTTTCCCATGAAAAATGTTTTATGGCCATCTGCTGTCCTAACAAGTAAAAGAAAAAAACTCTTGCTGTCAATTTTTCATATGAACAGGATAACCACCCACACTCAGAAGTGTAATTTTCCTCTATTTGAAGATTGAGTAATCTCTTTAGTAAGGGCATGGAATTTAAATTCCAGATTTGGGTCAGGTAGGAAACATTCCAAGAGTAGCTTGCTGACAATTTTACTGCTTTATCCTGAAATATTATGTTGTTTTATGCCAGCTGTTTTACAAATCAGGGTTGAGACTGAGGAGGAGAAATTACCAAAGTATTCCAACTTTCACAAGTTTATAGAAGAGTGTGATGTTCCTGCTTTGTCATAAAATAATTGCTAAATTTTCATATATGTTACAGGCCTCAAAAAGATGATCAAAACTGAAGCTGAATGCTGAGAGGCCTGTAGGGAAGGACATTCCCCAAAATAATTTAATGACTTGTATCTAACTTTAAAGGATCCTCGATATTTCTGACACAAGTTTTTTCAGCATTTAACTAAGTATTATGTCTGTTAAAATCAATAGTCACATTTTGGGCTGCTACTAAATGCGGATTTCTTTTTATGTATGTTTACCATTGAGGAATTTCTAAGACTTGTCACTGTTAAAGCCCTGTTTGTTGCTGACAAGGGTGGATTTCTATATTGATAAGGAATACTCCTAAAATCAGGTGGGACCAGTGAGATGCAGGACTCATTCCACCAACTCAAGTTGAAGTTTTTCTGGTTTAGGTGTTGATTAGAAATGGTAAAATGGAGAGAAAATCCCATGAATAATTGATTTGCATTTCATCATTAATCTGTGTTGATCACCCCAATTAAACAATATATATTTCCAACTTATCCACAGAATGCAATTCAGAAAGGTGCTTTTCAAATGACAAACTCAATAAGTACACAAAAAAAATGCTTTCTCTGGTTAAATAAATCCCCCTTTGTTTTTTTTTACACATGAACATATTCCCATATTTTATTCTGTATGGTACAGAAAAGTGAATAAGGGATGTTAGCTTTGCCAACTGGAGGGATTTGTCTACTCTTCTTTAAGTAGATGTACAATAGATGCAAACTTGCTGGATTTCCAGATGTTTCTGGTAGATCAGCTGGTGTCTGTGGTTCCTCTGTTGGATTTATTTATTTTTGAAGACTGGTGCATACATGTTCTCAGTGGAATCTTCTATTTGGAATACAATCCTATGTTAATTGTACTTAAAAATGAGTCGGGAAATTCTTCAATACACATAATAAATATTTGTAATAACTCAGATTAGGTTGTGATAGCTTCTTTGCATCATTCTGTGTCTTTCAATCAAGGCTGAATATCTTCCTGAGGATGATCATTTCAATGCAAACAGTAGTTAAGAATATGATGGACTAGCTATTGGTCAAGCCCTTTGGCCTGTATATTTTGAGAGCTCAGACCACTGGTTTTTCTTCGCTTCCTAGATCTACACAAACTTTTGGTACAGGACAAAAATGTTGATTTTTTTCAACAAGAAATTATTTAGAATATTATGTATGATATTGACTAATTAGGGAGTAAAAATCATAAATGCAGTGTCAAAATGAGATCTCTTTTAAGAAAATTAGTTTTCTAAATATTGTCTTTGCATTAGAAGTCGCAAATTTTCCCATTTCTAGTGTATGTTAGGACATAATGGCTATGGCAGAGTTACCACTCTCTTTCACTCACTAAAAAGCTTCTGTTTATGGATTTTCCTCTATACCATTTTCCCCTTTCCTCATATCACCTCTTTTCCATGAACCCATGAAAAGGGCTGATGTATCAGCTGTAATTTTAGCATGGTGGCAACTTATGCTGTGGTTGCACCTGTATGAAGTGATGGCTTCATTGAAGGGTTTTTCCCCTTTGCCATTATAATGCCAAATTATTTCCTACTCTCTGTATTTGTTTTACCAAAACAACAAAAAAAAAGGATTAATGTGTGATTACTTTTGATTTCCAGAATGTGTCTGTTTTTACAGTGTGCTGGCTCTATGGCTGATATATTTTCATAGCTTGAACCTGCTCCCATTGAAATCAGCTGAGAAGATCCCACTTCGTTCTTGATAGTATTGTAGTCTTGCTTGCTTATATGGTGCATTTTATCTGTTTATTACAGTCCCAATGCCAGACCTCTATACTGGACTCATTGCTCCACTGAACTCACCAGAGGCATGTGGATTCAATACCAGATGAGAAGCTCTGTGCCTTGCAGTCATATCTTGCTTTTCTTCACTCTTCTCTCCCAAATATTTTCTTTGAGAATATGGTTTCCAGCGCTAAGCTCTGTCTTTAACTGGCTATTCACTCTGTACAAATAGACAGAAGGAATGTTTTTAATGACTGTACTTAGTGTTTGATATGGTGTCAAATTGATACTGGGAAGAAGTCTACAGTTTAGCTCACCTGCTGCCCCAGCTGGGCTTGCTATCTGTTTGCCAGGTTTTTTTTCCTTTTTTTTTTTTTTAATAAAAGGAGATCAAGAAAATGGAAATAAAAATCACATTTATCAGAACAAGAAGAAACAAAAATTCAGTGCATGCATATATTAAATCTTGTTGTACTTAATGTTAACTTTCCATGGGCAAAAAAAGCAAAGTGGTAAAAGACTGAACTTGACCCAATAGATTGTATACACTTTACCTAGCAATATTAACATGCACTTGAAAGTTATTAGTGCCCCAAACCTTTCAATACAAAAGTGTGCCCTAAATGTCATTTGATACTAGATGTTGCATAAATCTGTATTTTCATTACTAAGCAAGTTTAGGATATGCACTGTGTGTTTGAAAAAAGGCATGGTAATAACTCACTAATAATGGGTGCCATGTGGGGGGAAAAAGGCAATATTACCTATCTAAGAAATATAAAACATGGTTTATATTTTCAACAGTTTGAGAATGAAATGAAAACAGAATATTTGGTGCACCTGTAAAAACATATTTGATCATAATGGCAAGTACAGCATTCTTAGTGTGGGATTCATATTTCATAACTCGTGTTCAAACAAGAAAAATGATTATAATGTTAAATATTTCCTGAGTTTATTTTGATGGATGGCAGAATAAGTATCTTTTACTCATTAAAATACAGATTGGTATAATTTAATAAATGAATTTAATACACAGATGTTCAAGACTGTTTGAGTAGAGTGCATATTAATCAACTTCTCTATAACTGATCCTCTTTTATATTTTCTAAAAGAAATTTGTGGGAGCCAAAAGTTTATTAGATCTGTATGATCTCGGTATGGTATCAGATATCAACTATGTTGTTTGAATCATGTCAGGTGATCAAAGTGTTTCTTTTTGATTGATGAACCTGTAAACACCAAACTATTTGAGTAGCCATTGCTTTTGCATCTGTTTGAGACACTGACACATCCTTTGAAAAAATGGCCAAGGTTTTTCAGAGTGACTTGCAATAGTGGGAACTTCACTTTGGGGTGCTCTACAGAAGACTGATCTTTAGACAATATTAAGTACTCTGGTTTGAAAAGCTGTTTCAAGTTAGATAATTCCAAAATAGTCTCCAGAATCATTTGTCACCTACAAGATTTGTATCCAAGAATTGCAGAGCCTGTTTTTTTCTGTTGCTTTTTCAACTGGTTTTGCAAATATTGCTTCACTGGTTTCAGTGGTGTTGCACTGGATTTACATGCACATAAATGGGAAAAGAAATAGGACTGTCATTTTTTAAAGTGTGTCTTAAGGAAATATGTGGTGCTGCAAAGTATCCAAGTGACTTTATAGGAAGTATTTACAGAAAAGACTGGATCTTAGATAAGCCTTGGCCTAAGAAAAACATCACTGTCCTGCTACCCTTAATGCACCTCAAGGAGCTTGGCCCATTTCATGGGCTCCATAGCCTTGAGAAGGTGCCTGAACACCCTGTAGAGACATGCTCAGAAGTGAGGACCTCTATGTGCAGCACTCTGAGCTGCCTTTACTTGTCTAATGGTGAACACTTGCATGTTTCTGAAATTAGTAACATAAATCCCCTCTTTCAGGATCTGTAGTTTGGTTTGTCTTTGTTAAAATAGTGCTCTGACTTTTTTTTTCATGCTAAATTAGAAGTGGTTTTTTTTGCTCTTGAAGAAGGGTTTGTGCGTGGTGCCATCCATCTTGCAGCAGATCAGGACACTGTGGTGTGGGAGCTGTGCAAGGATTCAAATCCATTCTTCTCCTCTGAGAAGTGACTTTATAAAAATTGGGTGCTGGGCAATTCTACAATAGGGACAATTGAATTTATGTCACTTTGCATATAGGACCTCATGCTTTCTTGTGCTAAGAGGGACCGTCAGTAAGTGTGATTCCCCACAGTTGTGTGTCAGTGAGTGAGGATACCCATCCCCCAAGGATCTTTTTCCCTACCCTGATCTAGAGCTCCTGCCACCAAGCAATTGATTAAATCCAAAGGAATTCTTCCTCTTTGTCCCTTTCAAGAAAGGTTTTGGTTTGCTGCATTTGTTCTGGGCTCCTGTGTTGCAGGTGAGCTCTGAGCTTACATCTCAGCTTGTAAATGTTAACAGTGCACGGACTGGCACAGTCTGGCCATGTCCTCCTATTGAACAGGATGTTCGGATACAAATATGTCTTGGCTTTTTCTAATTTCCTGACTGTGCCCAGAAATTTAGGAGAGCACCAGGGATATAGGTATGCCAGGGAGTACTCTTAATAAATTCAGAGTAGCTTATTGAATGCCATTACATGTGCTGGTGTGCTGGTGCTGCTTAAGGTACTAGTATAGATGCACCCACATGGTTTCTCCTAGATTAAACACTGCAGGTAATTCTAACTGGGAGGTATCTAGTTTATGAAACCAATTTGGACAGAGATGTGAGAGAGACAGGTATACGCTTGCCCCTTAGGGCAAGAAGCTGGATTCTTGGCAAACAGGAAAGGACTATCATTGAATGTTGCCAAGGTTAAAAAGCAGCTGAGAAGGCTCCCAGTGTTTGCAGCGAATGTTATAAGCATGTATGTGCATTGGTGATGTTTGATCACCAGGGACAAAATAGCCTTTTACTTCAGGCTTTATCTTTAAGGAGGAACACCAGAAAAGAGATAGAATGAAGGTGAAAACAGAGGCATGCAGTTTTCATGTAGAGTTCACTGTTCTGCCTAGTCACACCATGCTCCTAGGTGCATTCTCTGTGCTCAGGTAAAGCGTCTGGGAACAGGACACTAAGCAAAAGTTTTAGGTGATCGCACAAGTTTCCTTCCAGTTGTGGTTAATCCTCTTAGTGTTCAACAGAAAGATTTTTCACCCTTGTAGCCGCAGTTCTGGTCATCCTGAAATTGGTACCCAGGTGGACCACTGAGAATTAACTGACTTCTGTGTTTGTCCCTGCTCTGCCTCTACCGATTTATCAGAACATCTGGAAGGAGATAGTGCTGCAGTATCTCTGACAGAGTTCGTTTGTGAGCTGCCAGTGAGCAGCGTGACTGATTTATGCACAAATTCCTGAATCTTTCTAAACTGCATGTTCTTGCTCCTTCACTGCCAACACCTTGCGACCATTTTCACCTGTACAGAGTGAGTGTAAAATGTTGCCAGTCCAGATGGCAATGCTTCTCACCTACTTTGCCCAAGTTTTAAAGCCTACACAAGCTGCAGGGCAGCAGGAAATCATGCTGAGGGAATTTTTCCTTTTCTGCTGTGATTCATTCCACAGTACATGGTCCCACTTCCTCAAAAGAGGAGTAAGTGGAAGGATTCTTCGTGGCAACCTTTTCATCTCTAATAATCAACAGGAAAAGTACAGCTTAACTTTGTTTTTCAGATAACTTGGCTATGATATCATAATGATAAGAAGTTTGCCTTAATGTCCACTTCTGTAATGTATCAGCCAGATAATCAATTTCTGTTCCAAGAATTTTAATGAGAGGTTTGTGGTCTGCAATCAGAACAGCTTCTTCCAATGTAAAGACCCATGGAATGTCTTCATACCAAAATACAATTGTCAGAGGGTGAGTTCTTGTTTCATATGTTTCACGAAAGTGGAAGCAATTAGTCTCTTTGTTCCATTATTAATTTAGGTGAGAAGCATCTCTACCTACATCTAAAGCATCATCAGCTGAGAGGGAAGAAGGGGTACATAAGGGTTTTTTTGTACCTTCTTAACTTCTTGTTTTTATTAAATAACTTTTTTAGAATTTTCAGTCACAAACTGGCCAAATAATGTCTTTGTCATTGGATTTTTTAATGTAGATAAGTCAGAAAGAAAGTTTCTATAATAATTAATTTTATGTAAAGAGGATCTGTAACAATGTGATTTTTGGCACAGTGCTTTTTTTGTCTTAAGCTTACTTTCTCTGGAAGTAGTTTAAAGCCTCACACATCACTTTCATAACCCAGTCATTCTCTTGTGAATGGAAAAAGCCATATTTGTCCTTTTTCTCACCTTTTCCAAATTGTGTTAGACATTACAGCACAGATTCCAGGCTTCTCAAATGTTCTTTTTTGCTTACATTTGAATAAAAATCTCTCTCTGCCTATATCTTTCATACTTGTTCTATTATAAATTGAGATGTCACTGGTACACCAGCTATGTGCTGCTATGCCAGAAAAGAACCTTATTCTTGTTCATAACAGTTCATATCAAGACCCTGGTTCCAACTCCATCTGCTGGTAAATCTGAGACAAACCTACCTTTGTAAACTTCGCCATTTAGTAATGGAAACAACCTCTGGCAACTTTTGCATAGGAGCTGGGACTAATAGTTACATATGCTGTACGTCACATCGTTCTGAGATTTTACTTGACTACGGACTGTGACCTTCTGTGTGTCAGAAAGAGATGTTATTTGGGGTAATCTTAAGAGATCCAACCTCTGGATTTAAGGACAGATTTTTTACAACACTGACCTTTTACCCTTTTTGCCAAACTTGATGTTCTAATTGTATCTATATTAACTGAAGAATATGTGACCATTTATGACATTATGAATCATATATAAAATAGTTCACTAATGTACTTTCATTCAAAAGCACAGCACAGAGATTCAAAGACAAATGTTCTTTCTTTGCATCTGGAACAATTATTGCCAATCAGACATTTAATGTTTCAATTCTAAAGATAAAACGGTAACTAACCTGTTCCTAAACATCTTGTTACCTTCCCTTTCCTTCTTCTTTTAATGCAACTTAGAGAAACTACTCACACACTTGTCAGAACTGACCTGCCAATAATATGTTTAAACAGATGAGTTTCCACTCAAAGAGACACAGACTTTAATGAACATTTCTGAACAAGAATCTTTTCAAAGTCCTGCTGGCATCAGTGGCTTATGAACCAACCGCATGTCTTGTCTTCCTTTGAAGAACAGCACTGTGCATTTACAGACAGGTAAGTTCTGGAGACTTCATCAGTCTTAATTCTTGTAAAATGGGACTCAGAAGTCTGGGCACTCTTGGCAACTTGTAAAATCTCAACTAATAAGCAACCCACTGAGAGATCTCTTTGTGTGTTCTGGGGTTTTTTGGTGAAATAACACAAAGAATTTTTTTCAAGAATAATAGAACCAAGGTAAGTTGAATGGTGAGCCCCAAGGATTAGGTTTTTCTTAAAACTTCCCCATCTTTTGTGCCTTTGGCACTCCATCTCTTGCAACAACAGATATCAGGTACCTCACTTAAGAACTGCTTATTAAAGCAATAATCACTGATCTGCACAGTGGGAACTGCAGTACTGAGCCAAAGTCACAGGTGCCAACTCCACCATATTTGGCAGCAAAACTTTATACATCATCTACTGTCCTGCTGCTTTTTTGGCCGTTAGTCTAGGAATTCCAGGCAATTGGCAGGCTTGTTGGAGAAGCTCAATAGCTCCAGTGAAGCTGCCCTGTGCTCAGATATCCTGAGCAAATGGCCACTGCAGATGTACAAATTGATTTCACATTTGTCTAATGGATTAAATGTGTGAGATCAGCTGCATCAGTGCTGCAAGGGTGCAGCAAGCTGAATTTTGTGTCTATGCCCATGCTAGTAAATCAGCCAGTGCAAGTGAGGTTTCTGAGTGCTGAGCCCTGGTTGTGTACCAGCAAAATGTTCAAAGGCTTCTGCCACAGTTTTTCTTTGAGCCTGCTGGAAGCAGCTTTGTCATAGCACTCTGGTGCTACAGCTGATCTAAAGTATGTTATGGAGGGGGAGACCTTAGTAGCTTGAACAGTGCTGATGCAGCCTAACTGCTTTTGAGAATGGTCTCCTATGTCCAACATGAAGCATTTTTGGTGGCATTAATCACTATGTCTCTGTTGTAAACACTACAGAGAAAAAGGGTGTTCTTTTAAGATCAGGAGCAAAGCCTACAGGAAGAGGAAGCTCTGACACAAGAACTGAAGTGGTGTTTACAGAGGTCAAGTATAAAGACATTAGAACAATGTCTAGAGACACCTAAACTATCACCATCATCACCTGATATATATGTATTGTAGAGCCTAGCCCCATGAGAAGAGAGGTCAGTCACATTAGAGCTCTGTGTGTCTCTGCTGATGAGAAGCAGGGCTTATGTCTTCACCCCTTGCTGTGCTGATGCTGATTCTGGATCTAACAGAGTCTAGGAGAGTTCTGTCTTGCAGTCCACTGCAGAAGGAAGACGTGTCCTGAGGTTAGCAGGGCTCTCAAAGTCAGTGACAAGCAGATCCTAAAAACTCATCTGTTACCTGACCTATTTATCATCAGAGTTATTAGTTAGGCTGTACGTGTGCACATCATACATATTCTGCCAATTAGATCAGAGTGAAAATTGATCAGACACACACATGTCAGAAGCTGTAAAGAGAGAGTTACACTATTACAAGTTCTTCATATTTTTACCAGGTTAAAGCAAGCCACTTTGGGCAGGAGATTTAACCATTGCTAAACTTGTCAATATCTTCTATATCCAGTCAAGAAAAAGTAAAGATAATTTATTAAAAATTACCTTTTGTTTTTTATCTACCCTTATTATTACAAGTTTATTGCAGTTGTAGCAGGATTATTGGAGTGATGAGTGACTAAAGACCTCATTAAAAGAGAAAGGGAGAAGGTCTAACCATGGCTCCCCAGGTGTCTGGAAATTTGCCCTTTGCTGGTGCTACAGCAAAACTTTATGGCAGAAGTTGAGACTAGAGTGTAGTTAAAATACATATATATATGGTGCTTTTTGTCCTACTGTGATTTCATTTAAATCCTGGTCAAATCATAGAAAGTTCATAAGTGTGCTCTGGTTTAACACTGCTATCAATAATTCTAGCAAGCTCTTTTTCCAAGTTATGCTTCCCAAAATTAAAGTACATTATCTATAACAGATTATTGGTTATCCTCTACCTCATTTTTTTCCCTAGTACAGACTGAGCTTGAGTTTCCACCTGCTTTTTCTGACTGACATCCAACAAAAAGCTAGCTAGATTTATGCATATTTTAGTACCTTGCAGGGAAAATAATAAATTTTATTTTAGCTTGGCAGTTCAGAAAACATGGAAGGGAAATAATTGTCAGTCAAGGCAGTTTAAATTATTTTTCCTTTTATTCAGACAGAAAAAAAATGAAAATATTTTGTCTCAAAAAATGCTTTGTTTCACTTGAAATGAATTATTTTGATTCCTAAGGCATTTTACTTTTTGACATTTGAAAAAATACATTTGCAATACATTTCATAGTTAAAAGTCACTTCAAATGGGAAACCAGAAATCTTTCAACTTCTAGTGTGTTTTCCAGTTCTTCTCTCTTATTGAACAATTTGTTGGAATTGATTAGAAGTCATAAAATGTCCAGTCTCTCTGGACCCACATTTTACACAGTAAGAAAGAAAATGCCACTAGCTATTAATTGATCTACCCAGAGGAAAAAAAAGAAAATAAAGAAAACCAAAACCCAAAACAAAGCAGGGGCCATGTAAGCAGCTGTCGTGGACTTTCTTGCCCTTAGTTTCACATTTTTCTTCCCCTGCTGACAGACCCCTCTCACCCACTAATTGTCTAGAGAGGAAGGAAGTGGTACATGCTCCTTGCCAAATTGACCGTCAAATACTTGGTCACATATTTGCTACTTGGTTAGATTTTGCAGAGAACTGGTCCTGAATTTCTGATGTATCTTGTGCTCTGCCATATTTTGTTACATCTTTTCAGACATGGCAGTATGAAATAGCACAGCGTGACTGCTGTTAGCCAGTCATAACTTGAAAAGTTGTACAGCTGGGTGGAAGAGACTTCCACATTTCCTTCTGAAGTTTGTTTCGTATCAAGAAGTAAGGTTAGTGTGTCACAAAAATACAAATCCAGGGATCTTATCACACAATGACTCTGAATAAAGTGATATTGCTGAATATTTCTCTAACGAAATATACAATATATACTACCTCAAAGCAGGATCAATGAAAGATATGTTCACCTTTATGTTTAGCTACAGTGACAGATTTGACTGTTCAGCTGATCTCAGCAGGATCCAATCCAAAATCAGTTTTGTGTTTATCAAGTAGTAAGTTTCAGAATCACACAGGTAATCCAGACAGTTATTGTCATTTTATTGACATATTTAACTAAACATTGATATCATTCCTTGAAGAAATATGGAAATTTATTGTTTCCCAAATTGTATACTACACCTCATTTTTGTGATATAATTAAAAAAGGTCAGAATTACAAGTTAAATAAATAGTTTTTAAGAGATGGTTGTTGCTAATTTATTACAGATCCAGGTGGTTTGGTTTTTTTTCCCTATAAGCTTGGGGAAAACCTGAGTAAAGTAAAAAGTCATGTCATCTGCAATTGTGAATTAGCAATGCATATGCAGTCCACTTATTTAAATCAGTTATAGCATTTGGCTTCAAGATCCCAGCCCTGTTTCCACTGCTGCTTGGAGGTGTGATGCCAGCTCATGGGGACATGTCTGACCTGCTGGAGTGGGGACATTGGACACCCATAAATGCTCTGGATACCCTGGCTTCTTGCATTCCACCTGTGGGACTGCAGCCACATCAGCACAGGTAGCTTGCTAGCTGCTGTTAAAGTAAGCTTGAGCGGGTCTGCGTTTTTTTCTATACTGCAGTATTGGTATTATGCTGGTTTTTAAGATCAAACTCTAAATTTTCACATTTAAATATTTACTGGTGAACATTTCAATACTTACTGGTTAACAACTCAGTACTTCCTAGTCAATTAGGCATTTTATACTATAATACAGTGTAATTGTAGAATGCATATGATTTCATATAGTACACACCTACGTGTGCATTGTATCTTCACAAGCTCTGTGAGCAGATAAACACACATGATAAATAGATTGCTCTGTGTACAAAGGCGTATGAATTTCCCGAGTCAAGATGATGTTTCTTATGCACCTACGCAGATTTCATAGAATAAAGCTCTGCTGGAATTTGCCTGAAAATAACAGGGGGCAAATTAAATTTTCAAGTGGAATTCAGAACAATAGTAATATTTCCTGAAAGGCTACTAATTCTAGTGAAGCTATTTCAAAGGCCACATTCTTTGCAGGTCGCTATGGAAGGCTAGCTCATGTTATAAAATGATAGCACCCTATTGTGGTCTGAGCTCTCTGTTACACCTGCTGTGTCCATGTTTTTTCGCTTCATTTTCAGTTCTGCTTGGTCTAGCACAGACTGGTGCTGAATGAATAGAAAGCAGCAATATAAAAAAATCTGCTTCATATCTCAGTTTTTTTTTTTTCCTTTTTAACTGTGTCTAAGGTGCAATTAACTTCTCATAAGACATAAAATAACAAAATTCAAAGCCAAAATTACTAGCTGGTATTATTCCATGTGTTAAATTACCAGAACACTGAAGCTTAAGTTGGGAAACACCCTATAAAATAACTCATTATGAACAATGCTGCTTTTCTCTTCTTGTTATTTTGGATTTGCACATCCCTTTGATAAATTTAGTTAAGAGGGACAATACGCCCACTGTAGTACTGAGGGCTACAAGAAAAAAGCCTGCTCCAATCATAAAATATTTTCAGATGAGCCAGTAGGGAGTAGGCTCTAGAGATTTTATATTTATTTGAGTTTCTCTGAAGATGCCAATACATGTCAATCACACTTTTAAATAAGCTTGTTCAGACCCTGAAGAGAATGTATCCTGTGGCTGTGTGAAGCTCAGCGTGCTTTTTCAAAATCTGTTCATAACTTGTAAATACTCAGGAGGGTGAACTGAAGCTAATGTTCCTTGTCTGTGGCTAAACTGTCAAAAGAGTTTTAGTTACAACAATACACCTGCTCATTTTCAATAGTTTTCTCTTACATTTTTCCACAGAATCTTCCTCATTTTTGGTAAATCAAGTGCTTGTTGCTTTTGTACTGCAGTGAGACTTGTCTGGTCTCTCAAGTCCTACTTCACCTGTCTAAAGAACTGCCATACCTCTGACTGATGTATCTTCATGCCTCCTAATCTGCATTTGAGTGTACAGCTATAGAAGGGGAAAGGGAAATAACTGAGGAGGAACACAGGTCAGACGTGAAACTCTTCTCATATTGGAAGAAATCAAAGGAACAAACACAAAACCCTTGAATACCAATGGTATAAAATCAAGCAAAAAGACACAGGAAAAAAACAAAATAGAAATTCTCTGAGGCAGTCTGGGATTCCTGTGAAGAAGCATTGCTGAAAGATATAGAAAATTAGTTTGGGGATCAAAAAATAGAAAAGTAGCAGATCTTTGTACAGCTCTGTGCTGCTTAGTTCTAAAACAGCATCACCAGGAAAATGCTGACAACCTACATAAAAATAGCACAAGTGGTTCTGGGAAGAACTAATAGAGAATTCAAGTTTTCTATGGATGAGTCATGTGCTTCTTCATCTCATCACCCATCCACTGCAATTATGTCGGGTTCTTCCTACATTTTGTCTGTGATCACCTCCACCCTCAGTGTCTTTGGAGCATCTCCAATTCCCCACCTCACATCTGCCAGACTCTCCCAAGCTAGGAAGAAAATCTCATGCCCGTTCTCATGATAAAGGCTTTCCCACAGTGGGCAGAGTAGCTACATCTCTCTCCTCTACTCACCCCTGGTTTCTCCAAACAGTGCAGAGTAACCTTTGTAAATAGTGAATTTGGCCAATGGGTTACAATGTTTTTAAGGGAGGACTGAGAGATAAACACACAAATCCTGCAATCATGTAGGAAACAAGGCTGAAAAATAGTTAGAAACCTCAAAGAATTGATTTATGAGGAAAGATGATCACTGTGATATTTGTTATTTCTAGGTGGATCTTCTTCCCTCTTTCTCTGTGGTTTTGATGAAAAATTCAATTCTGGACCTAAGAAAATTTTCCCAACAAAAGTTTTTTAAAACTTGCATGTTCCCATGAAACATGTCTGTTTCTAGGACTGGCATTTTTCCAATGAAAGAATGTTTTCTTGAAACATTTTACCAGCTTTAGTGACCACATGAACTATAATAATTTGTATTTACAGAATGGTCAGACTGGAAGACCAGAAAATGTTGAACTGACAAACATCCACCCAAGCTAGAATAACTACAGGGGATTTTTCAGTCCTTATTTTGCAGGACACTATTTTCTATGAGCTGGGAGTAGGAAAGCTTTCATGCACTAACAGAACATCGTAGTTTCAAGTTCCTATCCAATAAATGAAGTTACTTTGCATTCCTTTGGGATAGAAACACCCAAAAAGTCTACATTTACTTTAAGGAAAAGTTTTATAGCAGTGGGATTTTTCCAATAATTTTCTTGGATAAAACCTCTTTAAACTGTGCAGTGCCTGTTCTCTTCTTTGGTACCACCTCACTGCTCATCAGAACCATGTTTTTCAGTCTAAGCAAAGGCATCACATTCTGTCACTGAATGGGGAGTTCTCTCACTCTTATCAGTGACTCCACTGCCAGGAACGTTCACAGTAGATGCTGGGTCAGCTTTTGCTTGCATGAGGTGATGAGCTATAATTTAACAAAGGAAATCCTTTCCATTTGTTTGTTTGTTTGTTCTAGATGAAATTGTTAAGAATGTAGCTAAAACCCTGTGCTTAGCTTGTCCAGATTGTTTGCTTTACTATGATGTTGCAGTCCAACCCCTACAAAGCAATAATTAGAGAGCTTTGCTTTTTATTGTTGCATTTAAATGTTTCTGGAGCAGTGGCTGCTCTGGTGGAGGAGAGGGAGCAGTTGATATATGTTTTACTTCTTTTTAAGCTGTTGTCCAGCATCACTACTATTCCAACAGTGGGACTTCTGACTTTGTTCATTGTTTTTAAATTAACTGAAACAATATTGCTTTCAAAAGGTGAAAGCATAAAGAATTACAAGCAGCCCAATCAGCTTTGCTACCTCCTTTCATGTACTACTGCTCACTAGTTGTCCTAAATCATTAAGTAGGAGAGACTAGCCATTTTGGAGTACTTGTGCATTGTCCACTGCCTATACTAAAGAACCTGGAGGATTTTCTTTCCTTTGTCTCTTTCCATTTGGCTCCTCTGCAAGTGGAGCCTCTGCTGACATCCACTGGTAGCCACAGGACAGCTGCAGTCCTGCAAACTGCTTGTAACCCACCCATGCTAATCCTGTCTGCTGTGCCAAGTCATTGATTTAGTACTGTGCTAGATGTCAGCTGAGATGTAAGGTCACAATAATGTAATCCTTCCAGTTTCTCCCTCTTTCCCAGAGGAATGGCCCCCTTCCCCTTCCATGGTGGTAAATAAATTCAAGAGATGAAAACCTGCTAGGAATTTCTTTGGCTGCACTCACCAATTAGCACTAAAGAAAATTAAATCACAGTTTCCTAGGTGTAGTGGGAATTTATAGGGCATGAGAGCTACCAGGAACATGAACTTATATGTTACTCATTATAATTCTATTTTTTTGTTTGTTTGGTTTGTTTTGTTTAAACTGCAATAAATTAAGACTTAATGATCAAGGGTGCAGGAATGAGGATTAGATACCAGATAGGAAGAGCTGAGGGCTCTTTGCTGTCCATGTTGTGCCACTCACTTTTTCTAGTCATTAATCCCAGAGCCTATCCTGTCTGTAAGTACTACAAGTACTTCAGTACAAGATAAGTGTGAAGATAATTAAGAATCTGCCTATCAGCATTAGCTGCTTCTGGCTCTGTGTGACTCTGTCCAGATTGTGTGGGCATGTCTGCCGTAAAATATTTCCTGGAGGTGTGGGACCTTGGTTTGAGTCCCTGTGTATTTTCATGGCTTTTTGTGAAGAAAGTGGAGAAGAAATTGTGTTGTAGAACAACGTTGTGAGAACTAATGGGTAAATCAGGAGCCAGAACAGGGTGCTCATTAAAGTTTGGGCATGTACGTTATTTTTTGGCATACTTTTAGCCAGTTCTTTGCACACAGACTTAGTTATCTCTTAGTTAACTCATTTAGTAGTTATAGTCAGTGATGAAGTATTGACCCTTATACTTACTTGTAATCTCCATTCAGTTATTGTGTGTATTATGTGGGTTTTATTTTTAACCATTTTACTCATCACCTTAGTCACATGCGATTGTTTCTCATTCCTGATTTGTAAATGTAATTAGTAAGGAGCGCTGGTAAAGATCAGGAGACCACAGATCAAGACGTTCACTTTTTACTTTTGAAGGAGTAGTAGCCACTGTAAGAATTAGAAAAGTATGTCAGAAGTCATTAAGGTCCTTCTCTTTTTTTGGGTCATGACATAAGTGTCCACCTGTATCACTGTAACTAGAGCACAGAACTGAATATGGTCCTGGAGGCTCAGCAAAATGTTTTGCTGAGCCCAAATGTAAAGGCCCTCTTGTCCCACCACACCCAAGGGCATCACCAAAGACTCAACATGCTAGTCCCTCACAGTGCATTCAGATTTCTAGAATGGGATCGACTTGGTATTTTCTAGATAAAAGCACCAGCTTTCTGGTCACCATCGATGTTCCTTCTAAGCCACAGTATTTCTAGAACCACATGAAATTCTCACTTGTGGTAGCTGAGAAACATCTGACTTGCTGAAAGCAGCAGCAGATTTGCTGAGGACACGTAAATCTGAGGTCCTTTGTGCGTTCACATAATTACATTACAGTCATGCAGTCAGTTTCGATGTATGCCGTCTTTGCTGTCTCTTTTTGCTTATAAGGAGCCTTACAAAGTGCCTAGGAGAGACAGCTGCTGCTGCTGCTGTGGGGAAACCAGGCACCTACCTACCTGTAGCTACCAGTGGAGAGATGTTTGTGAGAAAGTATTTGATATGAGCACAATCCCCAAGCTCCCTGATTTTTGCCCCAGAGCCCAGCTGGCTCCCAGCCTGCTTATAGGAGGGTCACTCCAACCCTTCATCCTCAGCTGCCACAACGTCAGAATCGTGCCTGTTTTGTTAAGGAGCCTCATATGATCCCTGCAGCAAATGGACAGTAGTTTTTCTCCACTGAGTTGTGGAAAAGCCTTCTGTTCCTCAATTTCTGTACATATTTAAGATTTATATATTTTTAAAACCACAAACGGTTAATCTGCAAGAAAGTGAAGCTGAACAGATGTAGTGGTGGGGTTCCCAGGGATGTGAAAGGAGTTGTCCAAGTAGGCTGTTAGTGGAACTTGACTTCATTTGGCCAGGTCTTTGAGCTCCTCTGTTTCCCAAAGCTATTTGATGCTATTTTCCACTGTGCATATGCATCTGTTCATGCAATTTAGAAATTAATAGTTTAAAACCACTCCAGAATACTACTCAGTATGTTTCAGCTACTTTTAAAATAATACCTATAAATTGTCTGTGAATGAAACTTGGGGGCAAAACGGAGCATACTCACTTCATTACCCAGGCTTTGGTGTGCTGACTGGGCCATGCACATCATCTTTATTAAGGCATCCACCACCCAACATCATAAGGATAAGCGTTAGCGTTTTCTCCTGGACCCCAAGCAGTATTTAAATTGGAAGTTAGAATGTCAAAGGCGAGAGATCTGAGTGTGCTTTTTCCTTATGGAAAGTTCAGTGCTTGGGAGTTCTTAATCAAGATTGTCAGACGTTTCCTGCTCATTTTCAGCCACCAACGGCAGGCATAGGTGACTCCCTCCTTGCTGTCGAGGGGCGGACAGAGCAGTACTGTGTGATCTGTTGCCCACTGAGCCACCTGCAAGTCGTTTCGCTCCAGCTGTGGTAGACCTCATGCAGAAACACAGCCTGGAAAGAGCTGGCTCCTGGCCAACAACACTGTTAGGGGTTTTTAGCTTAATTCTTTCACTGACCTCCTCCTGAGGAGCACAATTCATTAAGTACAGTATCATAAAGGCCATGGCGATTAGAAACAAAAAACACTGCCACCATAAAGGAGGGATCAACAATACATGTTATGTGTATATATATAAATGTGTATATATATATAAAAAGTTCATGTTTATTCTGTTATTAGATGACAAGGAAATGTCTCCAGCTTTGCTTGCTTGGGATCTCTAGGTATAAGTTTAAATGTGTAATATTTAGTCTGTGCTACTGTAAATCCCAATGTGGGGCACAGCAGGCTGTCCAAAGTGATCATACTCCTAAGCAAGGATGTGTGGCAAGGTTAAGGGTCACAACTCAGGGCACTCCACAGAGTCCTCTGCTGTGAATGGAAATTCAAGATCTCCCATCACCTCACAGCATCACTACTTAAAAGGGAAAATAAAGGAAGAGAAGGTGGGGTAGGATGTGCAGGGTGAAGCATGCTTGAAGTCCATTTTGTACATTTTCACACAATGTTCCAAAACCCAAGTTATGTTGAGGCACAAATACCAGTCTGTTATCCTGCAGGTGATGTTTTGGGTAACTTGGGGTTATGACTGCCAGTATCGTTGGCAGAGATAGTTTTGAGACATTCTGAAGGTGTAAACCACCTTTTTTTTGATCAACCAATCTCACTGTAAGTAAACTATCATTAAGCTATCATTAGGCTGTACCATATTTGGTTTTAGATTGCAGCCAAAAGAAATATCATTCATCTTTGGAGTCTGATGACTTGTGTAATGATTATTAGGTAAGAGTAGACTTAGAGGGCTTGCCATGCAAAAAGCTGAAGGAATTTGAAGTTTAGTTATGTACTCATTGCACTTCCTTGTCTGATAGTTAAAAAACAAAAAGGAAGATAAGTATTACTGATGACAGTCATTGTATGACCAGTATATGTTTTATCAGAACCATCCTGCTTCCTCTTCTTCAGCAATTTGTTTTGATGTTCTATTTATTTATTTATTCTTGAGGAATCTATCACCTTCTCCTTGGAGCTCCCTGTACTTTTTCAACCTGCCTGTGAGTGCAATTCAGAATTCATGTCCGACACAGGTCATAGAGGATTGTAAATACTGATTGTAAAATAGAACTGATTTTAATTATATAAACACTGGTTTGCTTTATTTGCAGAAAGCTCTCACCTTCAGATATAAATAATAGTGGAAGACTGTGAGAAATGGAATTTACTGAAGAGTTATTAGGAAGTCTGTAATGGAAGCTATAATGTGTAACTATTCCAACCTAAGGCATCTTCTTTCAGTTTTTTGACTATTTTGATTGATTTTATTCCAAGTTGGAATTTTAATGGGTCTTTTCAAATTTATGGCAAAAATAACTCCTAGCGGAGAATGAGAACCTTAGGTTTGTTGTAACAAATACTGCAGTAAACACTGCAGCATTGATTTACCTGTCTGTCTTCTGTTTCAACACCCTGTTATTCTTCATATAAATGATACAGGTTACCTTCATGTAGAACCTGGTGAATACTTGAAGATCAGACCATTTTTTATCCGGAATGACAATATTTTTTTTAATGTGCAACATAAGATTTAATATATACCCAGCCTTTCTGGATATGGTTTCCTGACTAAGTAGCCATATACACATTCATCTGAAAATGGTTTCAGACCCAGGACTTGCTTGCTTTATTGGAAGCAGTATAAAATTACACAGGTATCAATCACCTGTAGGACTTGAAATGTGCAATCTCTTCTCATTATCGAAACACAGCACAGTACAGCACACTGAGGGATAGATCATGCCTTGTACATTGTTAAGAATGAAGTGTTGAATGATAAAACTGCAACCAGAAACTCCTAGGTCTTTCCCAGTCAGAACACCCCGTCTTCAGAGATATGTCATACTCAAAGAAAAGGCAATGTGCACCTTTTCCTTTCCTGCATGTTTAAATGACTGTAAAAATATGGGCCTACTTTCTACTTGATCAATTCAATTAGCTCCTATCCATGGGAAAGAAGGTCATGAGAAAAAAACTCAGTCAGTTGTCTCAATTAGGCTACTGGTCAAGCCATGCCGTTTAGTAATAAATTGTCCTTACTTGATTTCTTGCTCTTGGATACTCAGGACCAGATCCAGAAAGAGAAGTCACTACAGTGCCCAGGACTGTAATATTTCAAAGTTCTACATAGAAGTGGTATTCAGTATATTGGGGGGTGTGCCAAAGTTACTGAAATATGTAGAGATAGATGTATGGCAGGCACTCAGAGTGAGATTCACATAATGCATCTCTTTCAGTGGGAAAATAAAAATCACTGAAAAAAGGATCTTCTCTGAGATCTCTCTTGGCAGTTTCAGGACTGCAGTTTGATGATGCTGTGAAATGGATTTCATGCCTGAAATTCCTCCTGGTTTTCTGTCCCTGTTTTAGAAGATGACAGCTGCCAGATGTATAGGCTATATTTCCATTGTTTGTCAGTGGCATTCTTATATTACTTATGCAAAGCCCTTAAACTGGGATAGCAATCAGTATAGGGTTCTCCGGTGAGTGGTTAGACAATTCTGGGGAGCAATTCAGCAAGCAACCCATCTGAACTTCCCTCTTAGTAAATTTAATAATGCCAAGGTTCCCTTTTGACCTTTAGGCCAACTGGTATTCTTTAATAATATCCATATTATTCAATGATCTTATTCTCCAAGACATAATGGCTGTTGTGCTGGGTTTATACCTAGGGTGTTTTGGTACCAGGGGAGGGTCTGCTGGTGTGACCCCTGAAAGAACCTTTGAGAAGATCCCCCCTGGCTCCAAGATTAACCTGCTTCTGGCCAAGGTGAAACCAGTCAGCACCTCTTCAATAACATATTTAAGAGGGGAAAACCTGTTGGGCAACTTCTTTTGTTCCAGTAGCTTTTTGTTTGTTTGTTTGTTTGTTTTGGAGAGGAGTGGGAAGTGGTAAAGACAACAATGCAGACACCAAGGTCAGTGAGGAAGGAGGGTGGGAGGCACACTGGAGCAGCTATTCCCCTTTGTCCCATGATGAGATAGCAGACTGAGTCCCTGCAGCCCACGGAGATCAACAGTGGAGAATTCCATCTGCAGCCCATGGAGGACGCCACGCTGGAGCAGGCGACTGATCCCAAAGGAGGTTGTGACTCTGATGGGGACCCTGTTGGAGCAATTTGTCACTGGGAGCACCATGGCTCACAGAGAGGACCCATGATGGTGGGAGAAGCCCACGGAGGGCTGTCTCCCATGGAAGGGACACCATGTTGCTACAGGGGAGTTCTGTGAGGAATTCTCCCCCTGAGGAGAAAAGAGAAGCAGAAATAACATGGAATGGATGGGGACAGACTGCAACACTGATTCCCTGCACGCCTGCGCCACTGTGGGGAGGAGGTAGCAGAGCTGGGCCTGGGAAGAAGGGAGGGGTGGGGAAAGGGTGTATTTAAGATCTGGTTGTGTTTATCATTGTCCTGCTCCGATTCAATTGGTAAATTATTGTTGGTTTTTTTTTAAATTAAATTGACTTTTTTTACCCCAGTTATATCTGCCTTTTGCCCATGACTATATCTGGTCAGTGAGCCCTCCTTGTCTTTTGGCTCAACCTTGGAGCCTTTTGCTGTATTTTGAACTCCCCATCCCTCTGGAGTGGGGTAGGAGTGAACAGGAAGCTGCCTGGTGCTATGTTGACAGCTGGGTAGGCTCAAACCACAAGAGCTGTATTAAAACTGCCCATTGCAAAAGGTCCTTGGACTGTGGTAATTCTCAAATTGCCTGAGAGACCACAAGTTGATCAGGGTTAGCATTATCCATCGACTAGAAACTTAATAATTTTCATGCTCATGCTGTATTGCATGTGCTCATACTCTGGCTCCATCTATAGAAGTAGCCTAGAGACACTTCTTTCTCTCTACTGACTTTAGAGTGATCCCAGGATGACTGACATCCTTATTTAGGAAGCCATTCAGGTGCACAGAGTCAGCACGATATATATGAGTCCATGTTTCTAAAAGTGTCTGTTGGACTGGGTGCTCTACATTATTCAAAGGATAATGATCACCACTTTGATCACCATATGAAAGAATTATCATGTCTACGCATTGCTGTGACTCCATGTCTGGACCAATTTAAGCTTTTCTATCACCAGTTTAAGCACATCTGGAAGTCCCATTAGTATTGTTACTGTGAAAAGAATGATATTGCTTTCATGCAGGAGACACATCTCTGACATCTTTATGCTCTGCTTTGCTATCCATTCCACTCTCGTTAATGAAGTCTGGAAAGCAAAACAAATTGTTTAAGCAATAATGCTCTCTTATTCCTCTCTTTAACTTCTCTCTCTCTTCTTACATTATACATTTACTTAGTGACTGTGGTTTAGGGTTTTTTAGGGGCTTTTTGCTGAGTGAAGGTTAATATTTTTCAAAAGCTGATCTATGAAAAACCAGGTGGATAGTAAAAAGTTTTACAAAGGTCTTAATATCTGCTATGGAAGGGCACCTTAAAGCCAGAGGCAATCTGGTGTGACATTTCTAGTTCTATTATGTTGGTTATTTGTATTTGAGTTTCCACCATATTTTTTATTGCCTATAAAATTCTTAATTATTCTGGGTATTGCACTACTTCTCCCACAAATACAAAAGCAAACGCAAATACAGGATCAGAAAACTGTATTGTGAGTTTATATGGGGAAGATCTTCAGAAATTGGACTGCAGAGCACACAAGAAAGAAAATGTTCCCTCTTTATTCCAGTGTTGTTCTGTTGTTATCTAGACCTGAATATTACAGGCATTGCAATGGGTCTGGGGTCAAAGTAAGATAAAATATACATGCGTTGAAATTATTCATCTTTTGCTTTTCCTGGAATTGTCAGGGTTTTATTCAGTGTTTCACTCTCAGCTGGGTTGAAATGCTACTCAGAGATGCCTCTAACTTGCCATTCACTCTAGAGGGAGCCCAGGGTGTAGGTGGCTCAGTAAAACACTTAACTTTAAGTGGCATAATTTAATTTTATGGGTTCAACACATTGGATCAATCTTGGCTATTGCCCAGTTGCTTGGCTGAATGGTTAAGTGAGCAAGAGCAGCTTCCTTACTTATGTAACCTTGGGGAATAGCAGCCCTTTGGGGAAGCCTGTTAGTTTAATCCCAGGAGAGATGGAAGGCTTAACCCTTCAGTGTTCACTAGGACCACTTAAGAAGTCATTTCCTATGGGAACAATGCAAAGCATATGCTGCTTGTTAATACAGATGGGCAGTGAATGAGCAAGGCATTTTTAAAGTCTATCAGTGCTGTGTGGTGCACAGATAATATGCACCCCTGAGCCAATCTGAAGTATGTTTGTCCACAATTTCATTACTGTATGTGTCTGAGTTAGTGTCTTCATTAAAATGATAAGTTTCTCTAAAAGCTGCAAATGACAAGTGACCTTATAATGTAACATGGTCCCACTTAGTCTGCAGGAAAGTATTAAATGTCAGGACTTATAATTGTAAGGATTTGATATTTATGAAGGTCAGTTCAAGTGTGAGTAATATAACATAATATTACATTTAAACTAAGATCTGTGTTCATAGGAACCTTTTAAAAACACCCAGCTGCCACTGCTGAAATAGTGCAATGATAGATGATGATTTTTTTAGACTTAACACATATTGTGAATTTGCAACTCATGTGGGGTTTGTATTAAAAGTTGACATGATATTTTAATTTAAACAGAGGATAGATTATTAAAGTTGGTGAACAGCCAGAAGTATACCTGTGTTTTAAAATGTCCGTTTACTTGACTGTTGCTCTCTTTTGTTTTTATTTAAAAATTTCATTTATTTTAAATTAAATTAAAAAATTCAACTGAATTGTTAGTAATAATTAATACTTTTCATTCAAAAATGGACACTTTTTGCCTTTACTTGAGGCTTGACATGGCAACCCAGAGAATAATGAAATGTTTTCAATGATAAAAGGAAAAGAAACTCATTCAACAAATTGCATATCTTATTAACATTATTCATGTCGATTTTCAAAATGATGGAAAGTATTCAAAATGATGGATATGAAAGACTTGAAGTAGCATTTCTATTATATTGCGTAAAGACAGTTTCTTGGGGAGATTCTGTTCACCTGGAACCTGATGGCCATGTGCTCACGAGTTATGCAGATCAAGCGCATTTCATATGAAGTTAGTCTTGATGGATGCAGAAGGTCCATAGTTACAATTAGCTATAAAAGTTCATGAGATGCCCAACACCTTTCAGCACCTGGCAGGATTCTGCTTTGTATTTGTATCTTTCCTCTTTCCATCCTCAGGACTTTTCCTATCTAATGAGTAAATTACAGAAAGTACCTGTGGAAGACATAATGGATCAGAACACAATTTGAAACCTTGCTTTTCCACAGTGTATTTGAGACTTTGTGCTGAATTATTATAAAAGAAACATGCTTAATCATTAGTTATTTGACCAAATAATTTAGGTGATCACTGCATCCGTTTGGACCACTGAGCTATGCAGAACAGAAGGCTGTACTATCAAGGAGCCTGTCTCATAGCAAATGCCATGAAAGAAAAAAACAAAGGTAGGCTCTCCAGTGATTCATAACACAAACATATTACAAGAATGGAGAACTTTTTTAGTTATGGAGAAGCTGTAAGAATGAGTAAAAGTTTGGAGATGCACCCTTTATGGCTGTAGATTTATTGTTTGAGCTGCAATATGTTAATTGAGGAGGATTAAGTGGTGAAATTACATAATAATAGAATCACAGAATCACAGATTCTGGCTTTGTCAAAGGATGTAGATACCTCAGACAGCATTCATATAACCAAATGTAGGTATCTGTAGTACCTAGAACTAAGAGCAAATTATCATAATTCCTCATATAGTCGGTGCAGAGGAACAGAAACTTTTAGGATGCAATTACCAAAACAGACCTCTAAGTGAATCATTCTCTGGAAGACTCTATTTCCCTTGTCAACAGGACAATTTAAGATTAATATGCCAAAGACAAATATAACAATCTATACTCTCCATATGAGACAACAAAACAGGCAGCATCAGGGGTAATGTGGTTATCTTAGATAAGTACGATTAATGGTTCTTCATGGATGACTTACACTACGGTCCAGCTTCATCTTGCCTAATTACAGGCATTTTACTAATGTACTGAGTTTAGAAATCTGATTGCCAAAAGTTGCCCTACGATTTTCAGTTGTTCTGATTTCAGTTCTAGTTTCAGACAGGCATGTTCAAAGGAGGACTTGGGGCTTTGCTGGATGGAATAGCTCTGCAAATGCTGATTTCTAGAGCATCTGTTGCTACTCGTGAGGTGTCATGTGCTACCGATGTTACAGAACAGTAACAATACCTTCAAATCTCTTTCACTGATACAAAGAGGTACCCAGGTCCAGAGACACAAAAATATTCAGTCAGGGTTGGAGTTTTTGATATCAGTGCTGTCTAAAGACAACTCTAAATATTTAAAGGATATAGACTTCTGCCCACAATGAATCCAAGTCTTTATGTGAAACAATTTACATGTCTCTTAGCAATCCCACTTCAGCCTACTCCTAGCCATCCTTCATATTTACCCCTGCTTCAGCTACAGCATCTTCCTCTCCCATGCTTTTAGGTGGATCACATAATGATTTGGGATGAAGAAAGAAGTATAGCTTTCCCATACACAACAGCAGAGGTGGGGAGAGAGGTCCTGTCTTGGACTTCTAGACACTTTCCTTCCTCTTTTTCTTCACTACCCTTGAAATAGCATCATTTTCCCAGGAGATAGAAGAGTGCAGCACTCCTAAGTAATTCTTGATGGCAGAGGTCAACAAGTGGATAGAGCAGCCCATCAGCTGAACTTTCTCTTCCTCTCTTATCATCAGGATTAACATGTGAGAGCTGTTTGGTATTTTGGGATTAGTAATTCCTGTGCTGGTAGCCCACTGCAACGTATATAACTGTCTGTATTCACTGAAAAAGAAACAGCTTGCAGGAGCTCAAAGGTAAGGTGAAAAATAGACACCATGTGGGAAAATTATCAATGCACGTGTCCTGTCTAAGAACATGACTTAAAGAAAGGGGGAAGTATCTGATTTGACCAATAAATCTATCTAGCAGAAATGGGCTTAGTTTGCAGTGGGACCTGAGTCATCTTCACACCTTCTACTAATTTTATCATTGAAAAGATAATTATAGTAGCTGTATAGAGGAGGATATAAGGAGAAGAGCGGAACCTGAACAACACTGAGGGAAGTGGCTGAGGAAAAAAATACTAAGTAATAAGAGTTGAGGAAAAAAAATGAGGCAGGACCTTGCAAGTGGAAAGGGAAAATTTTCAAGTGATACGGTGCAGAAGGTAAAGAAGACAATAGAGTTACTTGGTGCTCCTGGGCAGTGCAAAGAGGAACAACTCATAAAGAGAAATTCCCTCATTAAAAACAAGCAACTTACAATGAAGAGTGACAAAGTTCACTCCACCTCAGTGCAATCATGTCAGTTAGACAATTACTAGCGTAAGTGCACACAGAAAGGGTAGACAGAAGGGTAATTTCATGGATGACAAGTAAAAGTGTGTCTTTTCTTCATAAGAGGGACATAGATTAAACCAATCTTCAGAATGCAAAACAAAAATATTGCTTGTAAAAAATGAAGGAGTCGTATATATTTCAGAGATGGGGACACCTCAACACATGGTCAGCACTGTAAGTGTATTTTGTCAGTTTTAAACCTATGGATGAAGTAAACTTTGTGCAGATACCAGCTGTGGGAGATTTTGTTGGATTACAAAGTGCATCCATGCTGTCATGGGTGGTTCCGAATAGGTGGTGGGTGTTTTGAATACTATTATTTCCTTGAAAATTAATTTCACCAAGTTTCAATTCTTTCAGTGAAAGATAATTTTTTTTAGCAATTTTAAGTGTATTCTGAATTAAGCTGTGTATATAAGTGTCTGTGTAATGGCAGTTTAGATTGAACCAACTATTTTTTTCTGTATTTATTTTATTATGAGCACAGTTGCTTTTTAGATGTTTGCTTTTGGTGTTCTATAGGATTAAAATGGGTTATGAAAACATTGGCCAGCCCAGGCCTCCCTCTCCAGCACCATTTAGTTTGACTGCAGATGAACAGAACGATGAGGTGAAGGACTAGCTCTGATGTATGGGAAAAAAATGAAGCATTTTCTTCTGCAAGGACCATGTGTTGTCTTTCATAGGAAAGTGTACATGCTTTTTTTTTTTTCTTTTGATCTTTATACAGTATTTTCTCTGTACTGTTGAACTACACCAAATGTCTCTTTGAGAGTTAGGCAAACAAATGTCAACCTTTTGCCAACTGGTGTGAAATTAAAAAAAAAAAAAAATAATTTTTTTTTTTAAAAATCTATTTGAACTGCTTTTCTGTCAGACAATGATTGTATAATTGAAAGACATCCAGTTGATAAAAAAGAACATATTTTTTATTGGCAGCACAGTAACATGAGTTCAAAGACTGTATTTGCCAAGAGTGCATAACTCTGTAATGGCCGGCATACTTTTACAAGTGTTCAGTGGTATTACTGACAGAAAGATCGCTTTGGTCCAAGACAGATGTAAAATACTTCATTTAACAAATATTTACTCCACAATTATCTGAAAATGTAGAAAGTACAACCTGACATGTTTGAATATCTAAAGAACCTGTTTATGGGGTATTCTATTATTGTTCCTACATAATAATCCAAAAAATATAGTTGCAGGGGAGGCTGGATGATTTAGGTTATTGGTAATAGGATACAAAGCCTTTCACTTCTTGGTCAGCAGTTCAAATCTGGCTTAAGTTGGTAGTAACTCAAAATGATTGCTGCACTCTGTGACTAGGTTAATCATAGGTTGGTGCCTTCTAGTTTTCAGAGTCCTCCAGCATAATAACTAAATTGGCATGATGACCACAGGCTACTGTCGCTTCTGCAGGAATTAGTGTCACCAAGGAGAAGGCCATGGAGGTGCCTGCAAAGATATAGGACCCCAGCAACTCTTGCATAGAACCATACAATTGCTGGCCTTTTGCAGTGTCCAGGAACCTGTCAGGAGTTTTCTCCTGACTCACCAGTCATGGGGACAGGAAAACTTCTGCAGACTGAAAATCATTGAATGTCAGCATGGAAGTGTTAGGAAGTAGGGATATCATTCTGAACTGTCATAGCAATAGCTGCACTGTCAGGGAACTGTGTGGCATAATTATTAACAGGTAATCATAAGACTAGACAAAGTGTGAGAGTTTATTTGAGGTTTTATTTCATGTTTTGAGTTTGGGAAGCAACAGAATACTGAATTTTTGGTCAGAGGTGTAGATTTTAAACTTGAAAATGAACACAGTTGCATGTTTCAGATGTAGAGATGTTGCATGTGTTCAAGTATTACGCCTGTCACTGGTCCTTTGTGGCCACGCCTTTAACTGGGAAGCCAAATGTGGCTGGTGCCCATTTCCTATCACTGAGACCATCTGGCATAGCCTAGCTCACATCCACACTCTTCAATTCTCTTGCTGCCCAGTGCGGGATGTCATCATAAAACTTCTTACAGGCAACAATCTCTGCCCCATGCTGATCCCCAAAACGTGCTTGGGAACAGTTTTGAAGTAAGATTAACTGCCCTGACCAAAACTATACCGGGGACGATCTGACAGGGTGATGGTGCAAACAATCACATTTCGATAGTAGGCACATGCCCAGACACTCTTTAATTCAGTACTATAAGGAAGCTGTGTGACCTGAGCTAAGGGATTTTGTTTTCCTTGTTTCAGTTAAGTATCTCTGAAGTGGAAATAGCAGCACTTTTGTTTCTTGTGCATTTAGATTTTTTTTAGAATAAGATTTGTCAATTGTTTGATCCATGCTTCATAAAAGGTACCAAATTTGATCCTTATCTCTAAGCCTGGTATGCAAATAATTTTATGTGACTTGAGGTTTGACATTCATAAGGTGTTGCTCCTCTAGTTGATGTAATTTTTCTGTCCCTCAAACACTGATGTGTGAATTCCAAAATTTCAGGGAATTTGCATGGTGTGAATAGACAGAATGTTACCAGGTTTATGTAAAAAAACAGCTAGGTACTGGGCATTTTAAAAGTTATTCCTTGCTGTCTGCTGCAAAGTACCTGATGGTTACTGAACAGAAGGAAGAGACTGAGGAATCAGTTGCAAAATAGAGATGATTTTATTTCTAGCTCCCACTGTGCATTTGCTAAGGGCTAGAGAAGGGGCATGCAGGCTCCTGGGACAGATGGATCTGAGCATCACAGGATGTTTGGTCTGGAGGAGAGGAGGAGCAAGGGAGTGCACACAGCAACAGTATGCCTAGGAAAGAGAGGGGAAGCCCAGGTATGCGGGGAGGAAGAAAGGCAACGTGGATCCAGAAAGGTAAAGGAGGAAAAATGAACACTGAGGGGAAAGACATCCTTGAATGAGGGCAGGTGTAACAGTGGGGCTATGTTCAGGAAATTTAATCTAATAGATAAGGGTTTTGTTAATTATTAAGTTCACAAAAGTTTTGCATCCTCTCAAACAGCGCAGATTTTACATGACTGCAATCTACATCTGAAGCTTTCCTCTTTTAAGTAGACTTAACACCATTCCTCTTCTTGATTTTGGCAAAACAGAAAAGGCTGTTTGCAGGGGCATTTTTTTTTATTTTTTTTTTTTTTTTTTGTCAAAAAAGGCTTTAGGTTGTTTATACTTACTTGATTTCAAGCTTGGATACTTATGAACAGAAGGTGGTATCCTGACACCATTGGTTATAGAAATTGCCCCAGATGATCCACTGTGCTTCTCCCATTTCAGTCCTAATTTTCCTCCAGGTGAACATGATAGAAGTCTATTTGA
>JANHFX010002512.1:41417-63917 GCA_027560015.1 Chloroceryle amazona
AATAATAAATAATAATAATAATAAAAAGAAGTTAGCAGAGAAAACGGATCAACTTAAAAATAAAATAAAAATCCATGCAAAAGAGAAACAGTCCAATGAATTTTCCAAGATGAAGGCATAGTGCCTTTGGATTTCTGCCTGTTCGTGCACGAGGAATGTTGATGTCTTGGGATAACTACACTCCTTGTCATGTATTATGCTTTATATGGACTCAGAACTGTCATCACAATGCACATAAACATTTTTTATTTTCTTCACCTGCTCATGTGGCACACACCTGGGGCTTGCTGGCAGCACACTTGGCTTCAGAAAGTGAAGGAGAGACACTGCCAGGTTGGAAAGCTAACCCTGTTCTCTTCATGTAACCTAAGCCGAGTTGTTCCCCCGCTGTTTTTATGGAGTGGTTAAGGACAGGGCTGAAAATCTTTAGCTTCTACTGCAAATTCAAAAATGTGGGGGAAAGTAAACTTCTAGAGACTCAGACAGAAAGATCAGTGGTTTGGTTAGACCTGTAGAGCAGAAGTCTTTTTCCCTTGTCTGTTGGCTCTGAAATTTATTGCTGGTGACTCCTGAATTTTCTGTCTTTGCAACTTAAGCAGCATCAGTACAAACTGCCTTCTAAGGTGTGGCAATGAGCAGATCTTTAGAAGCCAGCTAGATGGAACAGTGCTCTGTTGTTGCTCTATTAACTTAATAGTTTGGACTGAAACCTTTGTTGCTGCTTAACGCTTCCTGGAGTAGAGGAAAGTGTCAGCTGTATATTGCTCAGAGCTGGCTGAAACTTTTATAGAGGAACTGAAATTTTCATTGATTTGGGTTCATGAGCATTACATAAAAATGCAGGGCTTCCTGTTTTTTTTTTCATTCGTAAACATTTTGTTGAAATGCTTTCAGGTGTCTGGACATTGGTCTCCTAGGCTTCAAATCTGCAGAAGAAAGGGAACAGTGAGAGGGCAAACTGTTGGTAGGTGGCTTTTGACGAGCAAAGAATTGAAACCTCAAAGCTAAAGTCATCTTCTGGACCATGAATAAATGCCATCCTTGCAGACATATGCACCTGACATGTATACACATGTGTGTATACATGGCAATTATGGAAGTGAAAGCTTACTCCTGTTCAGAAGAAAGAGATGTTACCTCTTTCTGTGTGAAAAATGGACTCTTACATGCTCTCATTGATCCTGTGGCCAACCTGTTTGGGCCATTTGGGTAAGAGGAGTCAGAGACCCGTCCCTGCCCACACCTGCCTACTCTTCACTCACTCATGTGAACAGATCTTCCCCCTCTTAGCAATAATGGGGCTGCTTTCTCAGGGGAAAAAATGCTTTCTTAGGCCCCTTTAGTGCTGCAGGTGCAAAACATTGTGGTTGTAACTGAGTTTGAAACAGGAGAATGTTGGTGGTTTATGCTGAGAAGACAACTTGTGTTTGGCGTTAAGACTGATATTCATTACTGGCAGGGGTGAGCAAATCGAACACTCTTTGATTTGATTTATGGGTGTGATCTTTTAAAGTGAAACTCTCTGACGATGGCTATAATGTCAATAACAGCACCAGAAACACCACGGGTTTGGAAGAATCTGTGGATGTTTAGCTTCCTGCTTCTGCTAGCTTAGTTATCCAGAGGACGGATGCCTCCATGCATTTTTAATCAAACTAATCTACAACTATACAAGTGATTAGAGTATCTTCAGGTGCAGTTCTTTAGGAAAAACATTCATATTTTAGTAATCCCTGCAAGGCTGTCTTGGACGAGAGTCTTCCCACCCACAGTGTGCAGCATTCTTCCACAAAAAGCCAAGGGTGTTTCCAGTTAAAATTTGGCCTTCACATCAAGTCCATTCTTTGGCAGAAGAGTTTACATTATGTCATGAAAAAGTCCAATAATCTTATAAATGTACATCCTTGAGGTATGGAGTTTTTTAAAAAATAGGAATATTTACCATGTTATCAACATTTATCCAGCTGGTCAGAAAATGAAAAGATGAAGAGTGAGAGAGTACGCAAGTATACGTTTGTCTTTAATAGATTATTGAAACAAGCAGCAGAACGATTCAACTCTCTTGGGCCAATTCCACAATGATTTAAAAGCAACAATTACTACAAAGCATGGAGTTCAAGCTGTAGAATTCATCTGTTCGCTTCCTGCCTCTTTCCACTCACACTCACAATCACACAGTGAATTCAGTGCCTTCTGAGAGGGTTTGTGATGGTGAGAGGGGATTGACTGGACCTGTTTGAGGGTTAGAAACTCTTTGAATAATTTAAAACCTGACTGAGGGTTTGGATTTCAAAGTTCTTGGCTTTTCAGGTACCTGCTTTTGATTTTTGCTTATTCCTATTTATTAACATTTTTGCTACTGCCCACTGTCAGAGAAAAGATTTTGGACTGGATGGACCTTTGATCTGACCTAGTAGTACATCTGTTCTTATGGCAAGTGGCGCATTGCACAGGAATTAGGTGACGCAACTTCACAGATAGCTGGTTAGGTCCAGACTGGAGTTAAAGATGATCTCTTTTTCCCTCTTTAAAGCTGAAGATGTTTTGCATTTTGGCCACCACATAGATGTCTCTCTTTCCTTCAGGGACGCTCCAGCTATCTGTTCTCTGATGGAAGATAAGGACTGTTGCTAACACACTTTTTGCTTCACTGAAACACATTTTTCTGCTTCAGCCAATAAAATGCTGATTTGTAGATCTTTGGAACATTCTGTCTGGTTTATTTATTAATTTATTTATTTACTCTTTCTTGCAGAAGGACAGAATTTGCTTAGTTGTGGGACATAGATTTTGATTTTTACTTTGAGGTCTTCATGACTTAGATTAATTAAACTCTGTAACTAAGTGTTCCTGAATTTAAACACCTGGGGAAGGTAAGGAAAAGGATTCTTGAGATGGTCCACAGGGTTCTTTGGCTACATTAGTAGACCAAACAGATCCAGGACATTGGCTCACTCACTGGCTTGCAATCACCATATTGTGAAGCTGTTCACACAGTTCTGGGCTAAATAGTGTTTCCCTAGACAGTACCTGGGTACACTTTGGGGTAGTTTTCCCAATTTCTTAAGAGAGAACTGGAATTAGTCTTTTTTTGTCCCATTTGTTTTGCTGTGCTATGAGATGGACCTTCCCTTTTATTAGACTTGAGACTTCTAGACCATTTAATCACAACAATCTGTTCTTGCAGATGACAGTCTTAAACAATAACTTTTTCAAATGCATCACACATCAAAATTGTTGAGTATTTTTCATGCACTAGTTATGTCTTCCAGATATTTTTTACCCTTCTGTCATTTTCATTCTTCACCTGACTTTAGTAGCCAATGCTTTCCTAAAAGTCCATTTTTTATCATTTCTTTGTTCTCTGAACAGTCATACTGAAAAGAAAAAGAATATCTCTTAGCTTAGTGATTATTCCCTTCTATCTGGCATTTGTGTTGCCACCTCCAAAGTACTGTGCTCTTCTGGACTCCCCAGTAAAAGAAGGACATGGACATACTGAAGCAAGTTCAGATAAGGAGAACCAGGTCTTTCTGCTGCCTACAGCTACATAATGGGATGGTATAGAGAAAGCAGGGCCAGACACCAGAGATGCTCAGTGATTAAGATGTGAGGCAAAAGCCACAGGAAATTCCAACTACATATTAGGAAACAATTTTTCACCATGAGGGTGGTCAAACACTGGAACAAGTTGTCCAGACAATCTCTGGAACTTCCATCCTTGGAGATACTCAAAGCTTGACTGGAAAAGAGCCAGGATAGCCTGATCTAAGTTGACCCTACTTTGAGAAGGGGGTTGGATTAGAGATCTCCAAAGGTTCTTTCCAACCTAAATTATTATAGGAGTCTATGACTATAAACAAGAGATTAATAGAAATTTATCTTCTCCTTCATCAAAGATTATTAGTACGTGAAGTTTTTAAGTGCAGAAAGGCATATATTTTGCTACTTATTTGGACATTTTTTTCCCTTTATTTAGGTCAGATATATCTAGATTTGTGTAAGTCCACTCTTTTAATATAAAATACTAACGATTCATATTAAGAAAAGACAATTCAAATAGTCATTACTTGTGTGCTTTATTTCTATCTGTAGAGAAAGTAAAGTATAAGTTCTGAGGAGTATGGCGCTCATTTCTAAAAGATTTTAGACATGACTACTAATGTCTGGTGTTTCAGATGCATTTAATTTAAATTAATTTAAGCTAATTAATGTTTTTTTTTTCAGTTTAAGAAAAGCAACAAATACATCAACATATCCACAAAACAGAACATGAGTTTTTCTAATTGGATATGCAAAACCAGACCCTTTCAGAATCTGAGCCTATTTCTGAAAATCTGATGAGCACAAGTAAGTGAACCTAGTGATTGAAATAAGTGCAGAATACTAATCAACTTGTAATCAATTTAAATGAATGCTAATAAAATTGGTGTCTTTAGATAAATAGCATCCTTCCTATTCAGATATTCAGTGTGGTAGAGACAAACACTGAAATTAGGTCAGATATTCAGTGTGGTAGAGATAGATACTGAAATTAGAAGACTAACCATAGAAATATTGTGAGGAAAAATACTAAAGGATGTGATTTATAATGTTAATCCACCGCGTCTGTCTGGTGTGAACTAGATGTTCCCTGAAGCACAATCATTCTTATTTGACTATTTATGGGGTCAATAAAATGAAGGAACTGTGTCTTCTCTTCAGCCAGCTGACCTCATGGGTGTATGCTAGATCTCAGAAGGGGGAGTGATGACTATAAAAGTAGTGTTTTGCAGGAGAAAGAAGAGAAATTTAGAATCTCATTTGGTTTTTAGACTTGAAAAAAAATCGTTAAGTAGTCCAGTCCTCTTTGGATTATAGCTCTGAATAATTGTCTCTTTTCTCAACCCCTTTGCCCCTTTGCATTCTTCCCCTTTCCCAAGTAAATGCAAAAACAAAAGGAAGAAAGGAATTAACTGAAGGGGGGTTTTTTTGTTGGTTTTTTTTTTTAAATTTAAATATTCATAGCTATTGCATGACAGATAATTCCACATGTTCTCTAACAACTGGATGCAATGTGTTTTTGTGTTTGCCCAGCTCCGTGTGTGTGTGTTTGTACATACACTTATATTGTTGTGAGTGGCAGGGAGACCTCCAAGGAAAACACAAAAGGCTGTAATCCAACAAAATCGGAAGAACACTTACTCTGAAATGGCTTGATCTGATGTTGTGAAAATGCTAGAATGTAAATACAAACTGCTTTCCTGCCAGCATTCTGGCCCTTGTGAAAAGTGGTGTGCATTTCCCAGACCTTTCTCCGGAGTAATCTGCAGTAATTTATAGCCACTGTGAATAGCCACATTGCCTTTGTGTGGGACACATTTGTTTGAAATATTAATCAGTTCCATGAAAGGAATCGCATTTTTTAATGTTTCCCACTGATAGATGACAAAATATACAGTCATTACTCTTTTCTGTGGTTTTCCTAAAGAGCTGTTTTCCCCATATTTTTACATTAGGAGGATGGAAGGCTTTTTCAACACCTGCTACAGTAGCTCTAAACTGAGAAGTCAGAAGACCATCTGCTTGCCGGCCCTTCCTCTTGTTACCATGTTTACATCAACTTCTCTTAAAAAAAAACCCATTGTTTCCTTAGTAGAAGTATTCTTCACTTCTGGAGAAGGAGTATGTAAGTATGTATGAAATAACTTCTGGAGTTTTGCTGGACAAATGTGGAAGAAGAAAAGATAGGATTATTTGTCTTTTTTTTTTATTATTTATTTTTTTTTTATTTGCAGGCAGATTTTGGTAAAACATTAGAAAGTACAAAACTATTATTTGCATTCTTGATATAATGAATGGGCAACTACCACCTGTAAATATTTGGTGCTTCATCACTGTCAGGATTCTTGCACTAGCTGATGTATAGTCATTCCAATGGATGTAGAAAAGTCTTAGTAGAATTACATATTATTGTTGTCTCAGAGGTCACAATCCTGAATGTAGTGATATTCTGTTTTAAACAGTCACTGTTAAGGAAAGTGCATGTCACTTAGAGCAACACATAAAATTGTTGTAAAAAACACCCCCCAGGACAGCTCGTGAGGCACATATCCTGGCCAAAAGTTCTCTTAAATTTTTCCAGAATGCAAATGATCTGTTCTTGGCCATTTCTCTGCTTTAAAGGTATTCTTGAAAAAATACAAATTCCTCTCCTAGGCTGAAGTGTCTTTGAGAGGCTTCCCCCATTTGAGTCTCTGATGCTGTATTCCAGAATTGCCAATCGCTTAACACATATGGACCCCAGAATATTAACTTTGGCAAGATCCCCAGGCTCTTTGCAAAATAGGAATTCACACCTCCCAAGCCAAGCGTAAATTGAAGGTTCCCACAACACTGGTGAATCCAGAAAGATTCTTGTAGGCCATTCACATCCAGACAGCTGAAGAGCTTAAAGCTGTTGACTGGCACTACCACTTACGGTCCATTCTTGTGGTAAGAAGCAAGTTATTAAATTTTCCTTTTGAAGGCACACTGCTTGAAGGTGCCAGAAAATTAGGACTTTTCTTAGCCAGTGTTAATAACGTGCAGTTTAAGCCGGAGAATTTATTCAATTTAATTTTGTTTTACATGGAAGAAAACCTACTCCTTAGCAACAACTTAAGTATGGTAAAAATAAAGGTTCTGTGGATTATCTTTGTTTGTGACTTCCTTACCTGCTTATCCAGTAAAAACATGTATTCATCAGCCCATCTCAATGCTTGGAGCTAGAATCAGTGGGAAGAAAATCGCAAGTAGAGGAAAATCATACTCCCATATTGACTTTATGTTGGCAAACCATCTTCTTTCATCTGTATTATTATCTTGCCTACTAACCCTGGACTCAGAGGCAAATACTCAAAATACTTCTGTCATTTAGTTTTATAACTTAGCAAGTGCACAGTGCATAATTTAAAAGCTCTGATAATTAATTCATATTCATCCAGAAGGCAAAACTGTATTGAGGTTCTGCAACCTAAGAGTTACAACTGCAGAGCAAGACAGAAGTTTCTCTGGGGTTTTGCAGACACATGGTGCTCTCTTGTGCAGCATTTGTCTGCAGGAGGCTGATTTTATCTCCAGGAGGTTCATAGTGGAGTTCATTCAGGGAAGATGAAAGTTACTCAGTGGTTTCTCCTTTACTGGTAGTAAAAAGCTTCCTGCTTCTTAATAGGATTCTGGAATTTATGTCCACATTCCATCTTAGAGATTCTGTTTATATGTATGATACATATATATATCCATACAGATGTCTTTGTAAGGTCAGGAACAACTTCTCCTGATGCTGACACCAGACTGGGGTACAGCCTGGGACTGTAACAGACAGGGGGCTTGATTTACTTTTGTGCTGAAAGAGATTGAATCGCCACCAGTTTTCCAAAACATATTCTTCCTTTTCACAGGGAACGGTGTACTGGTTAACAACAGCTTATCACAGAAGAAAAAGGGAAACTATGGGAAAAGTTTGCCACTAATTCTACTTTTTCTTCAACTCATTTTCCATAGGTCAGGCAGTAAGAACTAATTAAAAAATGCATCTGAAAAGGATGCCTTCTGGATAGTTTTGAAACTTAAGTATAGGAGCAGGGGATGTAAAATATTCCTCCTCAAGAGAAAGATTCTTGCAGGATTTATTTTTAGTTAAATGTATCCAGGTACACAGCTAGCTCTTTATAACTCCATCTATAGTTCAACTAAAGCTTATCTTTTATTATAATGATATTTTACAAGTGTAATAAAAACTGTCAGTGCAGATTTATTCCAATGTCTTTTAATCTGACTGACTCAAGTATTGATAATAGTCTATAAATGGAAACATACATCTGAGTCTGTGCCTCTTTTCACTGTTCCCTTAATTAGATAGATGGGAAAAATTAGCTTTCAGTATAAAATATAGTCAAGTGCTTCTCCTTAATCAGGATCATGTGCATAATGAGATTGACAACAAACCACGAACAGCTAAGAGAGCTATTGATGGTATTGGAAAATATTAAGCCATTATTAGTAGCTATATATTTATATACAGAAGTAGGAAACAGATTAAAAGAATAACAATAGATTCTACAGCATTGTTCTGATTTCTGTACAAACAGCACTCTAAAGGATTCTTTCATTTCCTCTGTGTTTGTTATCTCTTAACCAAACAGTTTGCAAAAATATGAAGCAATAGAAATAGCTCAATACCCTCAGAGAAACAAGAGCTTATCTGAAAATGATGTCTGCTGGAAAAATAACCAGCATGCATGCATGGGTCACTTCAAATTATATCCTAAGGCCATTCCCACCTCAGAGCCCTTCAGTTTCTTGTGTGAAATGCACTGATGGTCTCAGTCCAATTCCTAGCAGACAGGTATCCACATCACTGGAATCACCAGGTGGAGAGGACTGCATTTTTTTTCCATTAAAAAGGTGATTATAGCTAACACAGTTTAAGATGTTAATACAAAGTACTTATAATTTCCACAGAAGATGTTGCAGAAACTTTGATCCTGCTCACTGGAGAAAATTGTGCCCAGATGCTTGTACTTAAACTTTATGGTCCAAACTCTGCCCTCAGATGTACATATAACTCCCAGAGATTTCCAGAGGAGTAATGTTCATGTATGTCAGGACTCTGTCTAACCCACAGCAGCCACATTGATGTTCAGGCACATTGTGGGACATGCAGTCAAAAAACAGCATGCATGGTTGAGGACGATGAGGATGATAGTACTACAGTAGCTCATAGGACCATCCAACATCAGGGCCAAAAGGCATTGCTCTAACACAAAGCAGAATTGCAAGGGGAAGGGGTAGGGGAAGGGAAGGTAAAGGAGGAGCTACCGGGAGCATCCCATGGGTTCTCAGGTAAAGTGCTGAACCACCTGAGTTTCACAGCCTGTGCATGTTAGTGCTGGTGTCACCAAAACTTGCTTGCTCAAACATTATTCCACATTAACATTTTTCTTTCCTAGGACAGCAGCCCATTTGCTTTGCTGAGGTTGCTGCAATGTGTGTCAGGTGAAACCTTTCCAAGGGAGAGCAAAGTCAGGCTTCCCTGGAGATGAGCTGGGGTGCTTGCTGGGGAGATGTTATGCTGAACAAGATGAGTCAGGCAAGCCTGTACGTTTCGGGCATTGGTGCTAACTGCAAGGAGCAGGGATCAAATACCCTGGCAAGTTTAAGAAAGAAGGAGCCTTTTCCAATGAAGGGGGTAGGTTTTACTCAACTCAGGAAAATGCTGAGCAGTTAGAGAGCAACATGGGAGAAAAGAACTTGCTATGTTAGGATACAGTTGATTTGGGGTGAGATTCATTTTGAACTTTTCCAAGTTTAATGTTTTGCATTATGATAAAGCTTAGCTTCAGAGGCTGAGAGCCTTCAGACAGCTTTTCTTTCAAGAAAGGTGTGGTAGTTTCCTAGAATCATAGAATCACAGAATGGTGGGGGTTGGAAGGGACATCTGGTGATCATCAAGTCCAACCCTCCTGCCAGAGCAGGATCACCTAGGGCTGGGCATACATTATTTCCTGTGGAAATACTAGCTGGCTGAGCATCCCCTCTCTATTACTACTGATGGTAACAAGTTCCACTCTTGTATTGGCAGCTCCCAGAAGCTCTCTTTATGGTTCAAAACACTGACATATGCACTGAACCAAACAGCACAGGTCCGTTTGAGAGCATATACTGTGCCTGTCAGCATTGCATTTACATGCTTATGTATAATAGTTTGATCTTTGACACAGTTAATGAGAACATTAATTTTAACCAGTCTGTGAGCTGCTATGCATTATGGTAACATAATTATGGTAAATACATTCTGGTTTATTATTTGTTTTTCTTTAAAACATTGGTGCATCCAAAGAGCCCAAATGAATACTGTCTTCATATAGAAGTTCATATACTAACTGTTCTTTTCTTCCTATTCGTAACATTGGAGATGTGATATGACGTGTCATAAATTCAGCTAACACACTGCTTGATTGATCTGTTAACATAATCAGTATATAATGTCCTAAGGGGTGTTGTAAATCAAGCTCTTACAAAAGCAGAGGCTACATATATATATATTTAATTGTCATTAATAATGATATATAGAAAAAGGGATTTCTCACTTTGATGTGGGATTTTGAAAAGTTAACTTCAGCTGTCTAAATGCTGAGTGTCTGACATGTACAGCTACATGCTCCCTGTAGGGAAATAGACACATCAGAAAGTTGTTTAATTCCATCCTGGAATGAGTGGAATGAAACCTCCCTGGAGATTACTTAATCTTTTTCCAATGACTGTTGAGTGATTCCAAGACAGCACATTTAAAGGAATCTACTAATTTTTATCTGGCCCCTCACCAAGAGGATTATGCTGCAATGTATGTTTAACAAGGCTACATTTGCCTCTGAGTAAACAAACACCTTTGGTCCTTTAAATATCATTTAAAAAGATACGGTCTTTTAAGTAAACATTATATTTCAAAATCACTATGAGGTAAGAGCACATCTACCATGTATGTGATGCCTCTGATGAGAAATTGTGGAAATCAATTCCCCTTCTTGGCTCTGAAAAGTATTTTGACAATTAGGCATTAAAGAGATTGTGACGTGTTTTGGAGAATTTATGACTTATCATTATTCATCATAACTTATTATTTTTTTGTTTAAGAAAGAGGAACTGATGACTAGGCAACCAAATGGGATAGATAGAAGAAATTATTTTTCTCAGATTGAAAGCCTGAGGATCAGGCAATACTCTCCATAGCTTCAGGAAAAAGGCTTATGTGCTCATGATCTGACCACAAGCAGGAAGAGTCTGAAAGGAACACTGATGCAGGTACTCTCTAGTTGTCAGATCACACTGATATGAAAAGTAGGATCAGTACAATATAGATAAGATTTGAATTTATACATGGCACTAGTATGAAGTGTATGAAATACATGATCATATTAATAACAGAGTGAACACACAAAAAAAGATATTAAATGTTTAAATGTGAAACATTTTACTTTTAAAATTCTTAACAGATGGCTAATCTGTTAAGATTAGTTGTCTAAACCTGGTTGTCCAGGGACATCTGAGGTGCTTCAAAGTATCCCAGATATGTGAGTGGAACTGGGATATAAAATCATAGAATTGTTTAAGTTGGAAAGACCTAGCACTGCCAAGTCACTGCTAAACTATATCAGTAAGCACCACGTCTACACTTTCCTGAGCAGCCTGTTCTAATTCTTAATAGCCCTTTCAGTTAAGACATTTTTCTTAATATCCCACCTAAACTTCCCCTGCTGCAACTTGAGGCCCTGTCCTCTTGTGCTACTTCTTCTTGGGAGTAGAAACTGATCACCTGCCTCACTACAATCTCCTTTCAGGTAGTTGTAGAGAGTTATAAGGTCTCCTCTGAGCCTCCTTTTCATCAGGCTAAACAACCTCAGTTTCTTCAGCCACTCCTTTTAAGATTTGTTCGCTAGACCCTCACCAGCTTCATTGCTCTTCTCTGGATGTGCTCCAGCATCCCAATGTCTTTGTCGTAGCAAGGGACCCAAAACTGAACACAGTATTTGAGGTGCAGCCTCACCAGTTCTGAGCATGGGGGGATTATCACTACCCTAGTCCTGCTGGCCACGCTGTTTCTGATACGTCAGGATGACATTGGCCTTCTTGGCCACCTTGGCACTCTGCTGGCTCATGTTCAGCCAGCTGTTGTCCAATATCCCCAGGTCCCTTTCTGCCAGACAGCTTTCCAAACACTCTTCCACAATCCTGAATGTTGTCTGGGGTTGTTGTTACCCAAACAACAACAAAAGTAGGTCTTAGGACTTCAGGAAACTCTGCTCCTTCTGCAGAGTCAGGTGGAGATGAGGTAGGACAAAACTCAATGCCTAATATTGCTCTGAATCCTTCTGTTTGGAAAATGAAATTGCTCCCTTGCTTCAATACAGGTCTTGGGTAACTGCTGAGGTACCCTTATGTATGTCTGTAGAAACACTACTAGAATAGAGTGGCAATAAGCCCAACCCTTCTCTTACAAGGTCATAAAAGATAAAAACTTTTATTCCACTACATGTAGGAAAAGCAGATACTGCTAATACTAATTTAGTCCTATATGGATTTCTTTATAATTTCTAATATGAAACTATTCTATCTCATACCACAGAGTGTGTAAGTTTTGGTTGGGTTTGATCAGATGGGCTTTTTTATCTCTGCCCATGGAAATCTTCTTATTTTATCTTCTGAATCTCTGCCTCTTAAATGTTTTCTGACTGTCTTCTTTGGTATTAATGTGCTTAGATTTTAATAACAGAAAGTTCTGTAATTTGCATTTGCATTCTGCTGTGCTGCTATTCATACTGTGATCTTAATTTATTTCTAATTATTGCCAGTATTGGTCACTATAACCAAATCAAATAAACAGGACCAATGTTCAGTGCCTAGGCTGAAGGATTTCTTTTGAGGCACTTCGGGAGGCTGGGAAATGCTGTCTGGTGGCTGCATGCTGCTAGCACTGAATGTCCCAAGAATTTCAAAATATTGCACATGTTGATTGTCTAAGTCAGAAAGTGTTGCATATGGTGCAGGACAGCTCCACATTAGACCTCAAGTTAGTAGAAGAATTTCTCAGTACTTGTGGTTCAGCTCAAGTGTTTGTGACTTGATTATAGTTGCTTTGTATAAACACAATCAAATGCTAACCATCTGTGCAGGGCTGTACGATGCACATACAGACACACACCCGCACGCACTCCTAAATACTCACACACACACGCACGCACACGCATGTATTAATATTTGCAGCGTGTGCGTGTGTGTGCATGTGCGTGTGTACGTACCCTTTGTGCTTTCAAAAGATCAATTTCACAAAGCTGAAAACGATTACGAATCAAATCATCTGGGAGGAACAATTTAATCAGAAAAATGTGAATGGTAATCAAAACCTGTTTACTTCAAACCCTAAACAGTATAATCCCACAACTGAAAAACTTGTTTAGAAGAACTAAAATGCTTACCAATGAATGCAACAATAACAATACCTATATCTATAACAGGTGTACCACGAAAGCAATTTATAATGTGGATTTAGCTGGTTTTTGGTTTCTTTTTATATTGAAATCTGTAGAAAACTGACACTGTGAAGAGGAAGGTGTAAGTGTTAAGGGCAATATGAAAAAAAGTACTTTTGGGGGAGCAAAAAGAAAATTAACAGCTATTGATCCATTTTTAGAACAGTAAATTACCATGCATTAAAAAAAAATGCCCGTTTAATAAATATTTTTTTTTCTGACTTGATAGAGAAAGGTAGATAATACATTTACATTTAATAAAAATATTATCTAGTAAAAATCAAAGTTCCTAAATAATAATCAGCATTAGATCCAGATATTTTCCATCTGAGAGTTGTAAAAATGTTGCCCAAAAATGAATTTAGAATCAGTGTCATTCACTCTCAGTGAGTATTTCAAGTCTTTGGAAATGCCAGACAGTTGGAAGAAAGGTCATTCCAAACCTATTGTAAAAGGAATAAATATGTTGATGCTGGGGATTACGGGACTGTCGGGGGGATGCTGATTTCAGACAAAAATATGGAATATATATTAGTCATCCTGATTCATAACAAATTTGAAGAATTTAATTAAAGACAACTGGTATTTGCGTATGAAAATAGATGTCAAAATACTTCAAAGTAGCAATAACATTACAGCAAGATATACTGATGATAAGAGAAAAAGGTTAGCATTACATTTTTTTGTTGTCGTTGATCTTCTTTCACTGAGATGGAAAAAAACATGCAATCAGCATAACATATTAAATAGATGTAATTTGCCTAAGCAGTAGATACCAATAAATAACTTTAAGCAGAGAATAACTATCAAGCAGGCAAAAAAAGGTCATACCTTTAAAAAGATGAAAAATCATGGTGGCTAAACAGCTAGAAACAGACTCATCATATGGACTAATGGATACAAAGTTGAATGTGATATTTGAATATATAAAAGGGAAGTATTTGGTCATCAATATCTCCTCAAGTTTGATGTAAATGACCCTGGAGCCTGATTTTGATGTCTATAGTATAGAGGTCTATGAAAAACAATGAGGTGCAGTCAAAGAGCACCAAGAGGTAAACCAGTTTCTGAAGAACTCACCTGAAACTAAGTCCTTTTTTTCAGAAGGAAGATGAAGTGTTTAACCATTTGTAAATCCTCACATGCATAAATCCGTGCTTCAGGATACTTTAAAAACAAGGATCCTAGATGTTTTAATGTACTTTATGCAGACAGAAATTCCACTGACTCCAAAATACCAAAACATAATCTTGAAATGTATTTCCTAAATAATTCTGTCTAAAATAATTGCATCTGGATTTGCTTATATACTCAGTACTTCAATATTTAACAATTATTTTATTCTATGTATTTATCTAAAGGGCTAAATCTGGCTGATTGGGTCACAGAGTCTGGGCCCAAAGACCAAGTAAGACTGGAAGCAAAGAGCAGAAGGAGTGATAATGACTAAGTTTGTATCTAAACATTATTTATGGATATTTGTGCGTTGAAATATATCTGTTAGGGATATAAATAACATCAGGGTCACTGTTTGGGCCATAAAGTCTTACCAGTGAGTTTCTTAAAGAAAACGGCTGCTTTTTCCAGAAGGAAAGGGGAGATGACATTGTCTGTGTCAATAAAAACTTCTGTAAGGCTTTTATGAAGTCTACACAAAAGTGAATCAGATGTGAATATTGGCCTCTCAGATGTAAGAAAGCATGAAATGAAGTGGACCATAACAATTATTCTAGCATAATGTTTAAGGGGGATCACTTCCTCCTTCCTGAAATGTTTGCTCTTAAGAAATGCCCAGTCTCCAGCATTAAGGAAGAAATACATATATAATAAATATAATCATACAAGAAATCTGGGGAGGGACTTTTTAGGCTGTCAGGCAGTGATAGGACTGGAGGGAATGGATTAAAACTAGAGAGAGATCGATTCAGGTTAGACTTTAAGAAGAATTTCTTCACCATGAGGGTGATGAGACACTGGAACAGGTTACCCAGAGAGGTGGTGGAGGCCCCATCCTTGGAAGTTTTTAAGAACAGGCTGGATGGGGCTCTGAGCAACCTGCTCTTGTGGGAGGTGTCCCTGCCCAGTTCCAACCCCATTGGCAGGGGGGTTGGAACTGGATGATCTTTAAGGTCCCTTCCAGCCCTGAAAATTCTATGATTCTGTGAAATAGAGGTGTGCTGTTCGGGTATCCAAGGCCACTCAAGTAGATCATCTCCTCATGACAGAGCTGGGATATATATTGCCTGGGAATTGCAGAAAACTAGGGAAGCATCCTGGTAAGATAAAAGCTTCTTGTATTAATGTCCTGGTTTTTTCAGTTGTGAGGACACCTACAGACGTGTTTGGGGAGGACATTTTTTTTTCATACAGTTGTGTATGCCTCAAAACAAAGATATCCAAAAGTTTGAGATAAACATCTACTACTAATATAATGGAAGAATCAGAGTCTGCAAAATTATTTTCAAGAGACCTAAGAGTACCTGAAAGTGTGAAATGGACGAAATTAAAAATTAAAAAGCTATTTGAGCTTTGACACTCTTGCCATTTGCATCCTGTTTAGTCAGATGGCAGCTTGTATCTTCATGGTGCAAAATGAGGATGAACAGTGTTTCCATCAAGTTGCACTTCTTAAAAATTGCACAATACAACCAAATGCACAGTAGAAGAAGAATCCCAGGCCTAGAAAGAGAAATAATAATTTTTTTTTTTTCTCATGTTCCCAAATATTTTTAAAATTACATCACCAGAGGAAATATTTGTCAATTTTATTACATACAAGTGCAAAGTACTATGTTCTGTAAGTTGACTGGCTATGAAATTGTATATTTTCTACAAGAGAAAATATCATACCCTTGTACATTAATTGGTTATTAGACTAAAGATATGTAAATCAGGAAAGACGAAAATGAAGGTAATGAAGAGATACTTTTGATGACAAGGATCTGCTTGTATTTCTTTCATATGTATAACAAATTTGTATGTTTAAAGTTTAGGAATTGGAATACTCTGAACATGTAATGTGTTGATGCTTTTAACAATGTTTAGGATGAAATCTAGATTACAAGGTAATTTTTTACATACATTTCTGATCATAAGTGTAACTCACCTAAAAAGACATCACAGCAAAGCAGAAATAATGGAAAGAGCTCTTTCTTCCAGCAATATATGTTATCTTCTATCTGACTTCACATCTTGATTTCAAGAAAGAGTTTGTTGCAATTCACTTACTTCTTTTGGGAAACAAATATTTGCCTTTCAGCAAATCATAAGAATTCCCGAAGGACTGAAAAGCATTACAAAAGGCTGCATGTACATTGGATAAGAAATGCTGTACACAGATATCCAGCAGAACATGAATCCTTTAGAAATCTTTTGGTATGAAATGGTCTAACACTCTGACTCATTTTTAGTCTGCTGAAACTTATAAAATGATAAAGTTATATAACGCCAATTTCTAACTCAGTTGTAGAAGTGAGAATTTTCTTAATTATAGTTGGACAGATTATAGAAACCTACTGCATATTATTTCTCCTAAGGCTGTACTTCATGGTGATTTTAGTTCTACATGTAGAGTTTTGTGAGCTTAAAAGGAAAAAAACACGCCACTTTCTTAAGTCGATTTTTAAAAACTTTAAACTGTATATCTGAGAGCACTTAAGGGGTAAATAAACAAAGGAAAATGGGACTTCTCATTTGTTTCCCTTAAACCAAAGTGTTGTTTCTTATTTACTCCAGATAGATTTGTTGGGGGATGAAGTATGTGTGTATTGGTGAAAAAATATTACCAGTCAACTGGATGTGATAATTTGACCAGAAAATTGTTTCCCAGAAAATCTGGGGCATTTCTTCAAGATCTTGTATTCAAAAAAAGTATTTCACCATAAGTGAGAAACTGCGTAAGCATCCAGCTCCCTCAGAAGACCTTGAGCAAGCAACCAATAAACAAAATCAAAATGCAAATCATTCCCAGAAGACCAGACCTGAAGAGGCTTTGCTTTGGGAGGAACCTTTCTGAATGGCTTCTCTGGTGTCTAGTAATGTCACTGTGCAAATAGAGCAGCTTTTCTTACAGTAGGGATGCTGATCTGAAGTCTTTTTCTAACCCAGTAGTCTATATCATAAATCTTTGAGGAACTTAATATGTATGAATTGTCTGTTCTGCTGACTGCTGTGGCTGAATTTGTTGTCAGAGAATGTAGGGAGGCAACCAGGAAAGCTGAAGCCTCCATGGAGTTAAACCTAGCCAGGGAGGTCAAGGACGACAAAAAGGGCTTCTTCAAACACATTGCAGATAAAACTAACACTCGAGGCAATGTAGGTCCATTGTTGAATGGAAGGGTTCTCTGGTGACAGAGGGTATGGAGAAGGCGGAGTTACTGAATGCCTTCCTTGCCTTTGTCTATACTACTGGAGACTGTCCTCAGGAGCCCCAGACCCCTGAGGCCCCAGAAGAAGTCAGGATAAAAGATGAGTTTTGCTTTGTTGATGAGGACTGGGTTAAGGATCAGGTGAGTAATCTGAATGCACGTAAATCCATGGGCCCCGATGGGATGCACCTGCGGGTGCTGAGGCAGCTGGCAGAAGTCATTGCTAGACCACTCCATCATCTTTATTAAGTCTCGGAGAACAGGAGAGGTGCCTGAGGACTGGAGGAGAGCAAATGTCACTCCAGTCTTCAAAAAGGGCAAGAAGGAGGACACAGGTAACTACAGACCGGTCAGCCTCACCTCCATCCCTGGAAAGGTCATGGAAGAACTTATTCTTGGACCTGTCTCCAGGCATATGAAGGATAAAAGGGTCATCAGGAGCAGTCAGCATGGTTTTACCAAGGGGAAGTCATGTTTGATCAACCTGATAGATTTCTATGAAGATGTAACCAGATAGATGATGGTAGTGCAGTGGATGTGGTTTATCTGGTTTTCAGTAAAGCATTTGACACCATCTCCCACAGCATCCTCACAGCTAAACTGAGAAAATGTGATGTGGATGATCAGGTAGTGAGGTGGATTGTGAGCTGGCTGAAGGAAAGAAGTCAGAGAGTTGTGGTCAATGGGACACAGTCTAGTTGCAGGCCTGTATCTAGTGGAGTCCCTCAAGGGTCGGTACTGGGACCAGTACTATTCAATATATTCATCAATGACTTGGATGAGGGAACAGAGTGCCCTGTCAGCAAGTTTGCTGATGACACAAAACTGGAAGGAGTGTCTGGTACACTGGAAGGCTGTGCTGCCATTCAAATAGACCTAGACAGGCTGGAGAGTTGGGTGGGGAAAAAATCTGATGAAGTATAACAAGGGCAAGTGTAGAGACCTTTATCTGGGGAAGAACAACCCCATGTACCGGTACCGGTTGGGGACAGACCTCGTAGAGTGTAGCACAGGGGAAAGGGACCTGTGGGTCCTTGTGGACACCATGATGACCATGAGCCAGCAATGGGCCCTTGTGGCCAAGAAGGCTGATGGCATTCTGGGGTGTATTAGAAAGGGTGTGGTTAGTAGCTCAAGAGAGGTTCTCCCCCCCCTCTATTCTGCCCTGGTGAGACAGTGTCTGGAATCTTGTGTTCAGTTGTGGACCCCTCAGTTCAAGAAGGACAGGGAAACTGCTTGAAAGAGTCCAGCACAGAGCCACAAATATGATTAAAGGAGTGGAGCATCTCCCTGCTGAGGAAAGGCTGAGGGAGCTGGGTCTCTTTAGCTTGGAGAAGAGGAGACTGAGGGGTGACCTCAATGTTTGTAAATATGTAAAAGGTGAGTGTCAGGAGGATGGAGCCAGGCTCTTCTCAGTGATGTCCAATGATAGGACAAGGGGCAACGGGTGCAAAGTGGAACAGAGGAGGTTTCATGTAATCAAAAGGAGAAACTTTTTCATGGTGAGGGTGACAGACACTGGAACAGGCTGCCCAGGGAGGTTTTGGGATCTCCTCTGGAGACATTTAAAACCCACTTGGACATGTTCTTGTGTGACCTGATCTAGGTGGTCCTGCTCTGGCAGGGGATTGGACTGGATGATATTTTGAGGTCCCTTCCAACCCTTAACATTCTGTGATCCTGTGAATTTGGTAAAAAATGTTACATTTAATGGCAAGCTGGTATGTATGACAAAATAAAGTAACTTTACCATGAGGGTGGTAGAATACTGGAGCAGGTTGCCCAGGGAGGTAGTTGAGGCCCCATCGCTGGAGACATTCAAGGTGAGACTTGACGGGGCTCTGAGCAGCCTGCTCTAGCTGAAGATGGCCCTGCTTTCAGCAGGGAGGTGGGACTGGATGACCTCTAGAGGTCTCTTCCAACCCAGACATTTCTATGATTCTATGATTCTATGAACTTCGTTCCAAACAAAACCCTTCCCTGCACTCACAACCCCTATACCAAGCAGGACCTTCATCCCTTAAAGTGCGAAATGCCAGAAATTCCTTGAAATTTATCATAATGCTGCTGTTTTCAAGTCCAGGGCAGATGGAACTGTGATACTGATGGTGGCAATTCCTCTGACAGACATCTTCTCTTCTCACCCAAATTCCAGGCCATTTCTGGAGCTGCTTCTTGAAGGGATGGGGAGTATGTGGTAGGACTGCTTCCTTCATTTTCTTCCCCTTACGTCTTGCCCCCACGCCTTAAACCCACTGAGGTATATACAGCCTGGGATGCTACTGCCAGTCTGCAAACAGAATGTGTGTAGTTTCTCCAAGTTCTCTTGGGTATGCTTGTATGATACTGAGATCTTTTTTTCACTGTAGCATGGAAGTGGCCTGTGAGTAGCATCAATGGGTTGGGAGATTGCCACTGACAAAATTCTGCCTGCAGGTCTCTATGTCTGCATTTGCAGAACTGGGATCCCACGATCTCTTGACTCACTTGATAATTAGAGAGGGCCATTAAGGACAACATGTCTTCCCAGACCCTTCCCAGCTGTACCTGGGTTCTGCAGTCCCTTGCTGGCTCTCCATCTGCAGTTGCTAGCTGAAAGTCATCTGCAGATTACAGAGCAGAGCCAGCCCTCTGATATTGATAGCTTTCAAAAAGAAAGACGAATTAGAATCTCTTGTTGATTTTCAAATACATTTTTTATTTGTTAGTAATTTGTAGTAGTTATTTGGTAATTTGTGGATCCTGTATGTTCACTCTACTGATGAAGTTTAAAAGTGCAGTCATTTCAGATCTCAGTTGACTCACTGTCATCAATACAGTACTCCTTAAAATACATATCTGCACTTACCAATAAGCAGGAAAACACTTAGCGGAGGATGACTTCTCATTTTTTTTTACCTCAGGAAGTGTTATGGAATCCTATATTTTTGTCTGTGGTTTGTTTTTATTTTTTTTCCTAAGGTCACTGTTATTTTTTCACTAATAAAATCAGTTCTGTCTCTCAGGCTGAGTAATGATGTCAATTTTGTGAATCAGCTCTTCTACTTGTATCTCCACAGTGGATTTCTTCTACAATGGAGACCAAAAATTGAAGGTGAATATGCATGAATCAGAGGCTTACTTTGGCATAAGTCTTGAGCCACATTTTGTTCTTCAATGCCAACAAATTAGTAGTTCACTCCCAGCTTTCCTATTAAAAAATTATGATTAAAATGATCCACAAGTTGAGAGCAACCTGTATTTATGACTGCAAGTTGCTTTTTTTCTTACATTACTATGTTTTGTCCCACTGGCATTTCTGGTGGATTGTCATGACTAAAGAGACCTCACAAATACTTTGCTTAAGGTTTCACGAATTATTATTTACAATAGCCTACATATTCCATCAAAATGGTGACAATATGTTTTAATGTGGCAACTTTAAAAATGTTGGGATTTTAGGAACATGGTAAAAGCAGTCTAATGAAACAATTTTAAAAATCAAAACGACTTTGGGATTTTGATTTGTTGGGAAAAAAGTTTTAATTTTTATCTTTGTTACTAATATTCAAATCCTGGATAGATCTTTTAATAACTGGAGCAGACTGAATTATTCTAAAATATAAAAAAATTTAGAGAGATCATAATATTTACTAGTGTGCTGAGTTGTAGATGTTAATGGAAATTAATTAGTCTGAACATTTTCCTCAAGGAATATTAAAATAGAATAAAAATAGGCTCCTTCATTTGTTACAAAATATATTATATGGATTGATATTATAATTACAAGTCTTGCATAACCTTATGTGCCAGCACATTTAACCAACACAGTTGAAGAAGTCAAGCAAACACTTTGAAAAACACACCAAAGATCTTCTCAGATGAGCCATGGTGATGGTTAAAATCCCATCCTTTGGGAGAATGGGAGCTAGTTACAAGTGTTCCACGTAGATGTTTTTGAGTAATTTCCTTTTTGACTTCCATAAATCACACAGTACTTTAATTGCAAATGCATTACCAACAGACCGTGGCCCAAGCAGGATTATGGATTTTCATTTGTTCATAAGATTAGACCATGTTTTTGTAGTTTACTTAAGGGCCTTTCAAATGCTTTTATCTGTAAATGATAATAATGATTGCATTTCAGGCTGCTTAATTATTAATCTTTGACATGTAGTAGGTAGATATTATTTGATATAAAACATACTTTTGTTGAACACTGAGTTCGTTACTGGCTAAATGAAATGAGAAGTAAGAAGAAGAAAAGACAAGTAGTGGATTTTTCTCATTTAAACCTCACTTCTTCCAAGTTCACAAAGTAGTTGTAAAAATGAGTTTCTTTTGCAAACTTCTGATATTTTGCAGTGACATTTTCATTGAAAATACAAATTATCTGCAAGTTCTAGAGATTTTCTTTTTCCTCCTAGTTTGAAATAGGATGATTGCTTCAGATTGATCAAGCAAATCATATGGTATTAAGTCTGTTAATTAGATCATCCCAGATATACTGAATTTATCCCATATAGACAGGGGGCTTCAAAAACGAATGTTTGGTCTTTTAGGAGTCTAAAATACATGAAAGTGGAATAATTTGCTCTTCACAGCTCTGATGAACAGAATGAGGAGTAAGCAGCTTAACTGACAGTGAGGAACAATTTTATTATATATTAGGGAAGAAAGACACAGAATTGGGAAAAAAAAAAATCAGTGAATTGAATAAATTGTTTGGAGAGGCTGTAGAGTCCTCGTCACTGGAGGATTGAAAATCAGATACCTGTCTGTCATGGTGAATATATGGACCCTGCATGGGCATGTAGAGCACTGAAAGTTTTATTTATATAATTCATGACCCTTTTTTAGGTTATTCTCTGATTTTCTGTCCTTTTACTGAGCCGCTCTCAGATAAGCAAAAGAATATTTAGTGGTACGGTACGGAAAGAAGCATGTACAAGAAGGAGGTATGTATTGCTTTCAAAGCAGTATGGAAAAAAAGAATAATAAATAATTATGAGAAGGAACTCACAGGATATGTAACAGATATTGCTTGTATCACTTAACATGCCACTGGTAAATGTTTAGAATTTAGTGAAGTAAAGGGTATAAAA